>BDUI01001648.1:70891-84980 GCA_002335545.1 Apodemus speciosus | reverse complement strand
TGTCATTTGACCACCCAGAGACACTATTTCCTGGCTCACCGACTTTCCTAGCTCACTGACTTCTCCGAGACACCCTTGAACCTTTGCCTGGTGCCCAGATGTCAGGCAGAACAGCTACAGCTCTGTGTACAGGCATATGCAAAYACAGAGTTTTCTTTYAGTAAAAGATTTTCTTTTGTGTGTGTATATGCATATGCCCGTGTGTGCAGGAAYCGACATGGGCCRGAAGAGGGATTCCCTGGACCTGGAGTTAGAGTAGGTTGTGAGCAGCCTGACTTGATTTCTCCAAACCAAACTCCAGTCCCTTGAAAGACCAGTAAGCCAGCCCCATGGTTTTCTTTCTTAACCTAGATGTACTCGCAGTGAACTATGGTCTGCTTTTCTACAGACTATGTCATGCAGGCCTTCTTCTTGCAAAATACACAGGTRACTTCATACTTTATTATGGCTGTGCAAATTCATAATACAGTGATTTAGTTACCCATTTCTCTCTTGGTGGTCACTGGAATTTTGGTACTGCAAAACAGTGCTGCAGTGACCATCAGTGACCATCACGCAGTGATCATAGAACAAACCCCTGAAGTGAAATTGCTAAATGAAAAATGGTGGGCTTCCTAGAGTCTCAAACTGTCCTGTGAAAAGACAACTTATACTTCTTGCAGAGTTTGAAGATGTTCATTTCTCCAGCCCTTATAAATAACTGACTGTTAATTTTTTCAATAATGTAAGAAAAAACTCATGCTCTTATTCTGCTTGCTTACTGGAGAGAGTTGACCATTTTGAAAGTTACCCTCCAGTGTGCAGCCTATTCACAGCCTGTTTTTGTTTTGTGTGCATATACATGTATATGCACACATGTGCCAGTGTGTCTGCATGTGCACACACATGCATGTGCAGGACGGAAGTTGATTCGGTGTCTTCTATCAGTCTTTGCCTTGTATTTTGGCACACAGCCTCTCCACTGAGCCTGGAGCTCACCAGCAAGCTCCGGGACCAGCCTATCGATGTCCGATCCTTCGATCCTGGAACTAGGGGCCTATCGACCTGTGCTTGGCTTCCTACGAGAGTGCCAGCAACCTGCACTCAGGTACTCATGCTCCCATGAGCATGCGGCAAGCACGCCACTACCTGAGCCACCTCCCCAGTCCACTGCGCTGGCTTTTTCTTCCTGATTTCTAAAACATTAAGTCTGAAAGAAAAAACAAAGATGTAATATGGAAGCCACACTAAAGCCCTTGAGGCGCACGCCTTCAGTCAGTGAGCAGCTAGCSACTCAAGCACTAATCAGGCTGCCTCTGTACAGGGCTTCAACAGGGCAGTACTTTAGGGTTTAAAACAACTTGAGCCCATCAGGAGAAAGTAGTATCTTGGTTCATAAATGATCTAAKGTCCCAGCCCTCCAGCAACACTGATAGCCCTTCACAGTTTCAAAGTAAACACCACACTGTAACTCACCTAAAATCTTATCAAAATAATTCAGAAAAGAATCTGCATCAAAAGTGATTGGAGCTTCCGAAGGGTCTCTGAAAGATCAAAGGGGAAAGGGCATGAAATTTCTCCCAACCACAGTTCTTTGAGGTATTTTCGAAGATGGTGCTATGCTTATAGAAAGTACCAGAAACATCCAAGAAAAGAATAGCAAGGGAAATTTTAGTTTAAATAAATAAGAAAAATTCCTTGTGCTTATTAGCCTTGAGTGGCAACAGAAATACAAAACTCTGGCGACAGAAAAGTAAAAATTATAGCTTTTTTACATACATTAGAGCATATGCATTTGGTGGCCTGTCTGTTCTCTACTCCCTACAATATACACAGTAAGAGAAATGATTTATCTGAATTCATTTACATAATCCTTATTCTTATAGGACTCCAAGTAATGCCTTTAAGCTCAGCATTTAGGAAGTGCAGTCAGGAAGGTCATGATTTCATATGGGCTTAAGGCAAGAAAACAACAATAACAAAAATCAAAGCTTATCGAATTGATTAAAATTACACTTTCCCTTGTTCTTTCTTTTTTTAGAAGTATTTTTTAAAGACTTATTTATTTAGTTATTTATATGCGTACACTGTAGGTGTGTTCAGACACAYCACAAGAGGACGTCAAATCCCATTGCGAGCCACCATGTGGTTGCTGGGATTTGAACTCAGGACCTCTGGAAGAGCAGTCAGTGCTCTTAAATGATGAGCCATCTCTCCAGTCCCCTATTCTTTCTTTCTTAACAACAAACAATGAGCATAAGCTTCTATCTTTTCTTACAGTTCAGGGATACCCACACTGACCGAGGTTCACTAGGCTGGGGAAGGARCTCACCRGGATGCACTTGTTAGTGTGCACAGACTCTGGGCCAATCTCACTACCACAAAAAGAAAAGAAGAGAGATATTTGCTGTACGGGTAACAATCTATTCACCCTTTTTCCTAGTTACTTACCACGAACAACCTCACAGCTCTGTGATTACTTCTGCCTCTGATAGGTTCCTTAAAYCCCTCTCTRAGTTTCAAGACTGCAATCTGCKTGGAGATCTGAAGCTTGAGTTTATTGAGAGCTGCATGCTATAGAGCCTACAGATTCTGAATTAGAGTCTAAAGAAGTTGGGCATGGGAGCCCACAACTTTAATACCAGTACTCTGGATGCAGAGGCAGGAGGATAGCTGTGATTTCAAGGCTAGTTTGGTCTATATAGTGAGTTCCAGGACAGCCAGGACTATATGGAGAGACCTATCTAAAAACAAAACAAAAGTAACTAACAAACTAGAGTGAAGTGCGAATGCCAGGGTTCTGGTGCTGGTTTTTAAATCCTCTGAGTTTTCTGCCTTACTTCAGTAATTACAAAGSCTACTTGAAATCTCTCTCACCTCAGAAAAGGAATAAGGAATATTGAAACAAGACGGAAGAAAGTCAAAGTGGACACGATACTTCCCACAGACAATGACTTCGACCTCTGGAACAACTAAAGGGGCGGCCCCGCTGCAGCTCCAGCGCACTCACCTGGGCAGCTCTGCCCCCTTGTGGGTGGACACTTTAGAGATGAAGGCCTTCATGCTGTCTGAGACCTGCGCTACATCATAGTTCTGCTGCTCCTCCTTCTGGGGATCGGGCTGGGGTTCTTTTCTGCCGGAAGCATCTTGCAGGAGCTGGTCCAGCTGTTCTGGTGAGAGGTCTAACCACTGGTCATCTGAGAAAGAAAGCAGGTATGCCGTGTCACAGCAGAGGCCCTCCTGGAGAGGCGTCTCAGTTCCGACCTTCCTGATATGCTCCTGCCCTCGCTTACCATCCTCAGGAGGAAGGTCAGCTTCTTCTGTCTTGAGTGTGTCGATGTCAAATGGCAGTGTCTGTAACATGGTTAAGATCTCTTCGCCTGGGCTCATAGCAAGTGAACTATAAAGAATGAAAGATATGAGCCTTTCTTATGAAGGTGACATGACTCACTATCCACACCGGTGGAACCATCTCAACCGTTTAGATGAAGCAAACTCATTAACAGATGTATACTTTGAAAAAAATCCCATGAGTAAATTATCCTTACCCCATGTTATGCAAGCATTACTGGACAAGAAAAAAATCATAACAAATGGAAAAACACAGGTGGATGTGATAGTGGATGTTCTCACTGCAAAGCTTGAAAGGCAGAGGCAGGAGGATCAGGACTTCCAAACCAGTCTCAGACAAAGCAGGTTAGAAAAAGAAAAAAAAAGTATTCATAGAAAAATGAATAAGTAAAATTATCAGTACAGGAATAAAAATATCTTTAATCTTAAGAAGACTGAATCAAAATAATAGTGTTCAACTTTGGTATAAATATTTTCCTTCTCATATCATTTTCTATTTGTACTAGAGTATCTAGTTATTTTCATAACAACAAAAGTCTTACTTACGGCAAGATACCCCTAGGGGCCTGATGACCTGAGTCTGACCTCCAGAAACCACCGAGGGCAACTGTCAAAGATTCACACTTTCAAAGTTGTCCTCTAACTTCTACACACACACACACACACACACACACACACACACACGCTCATGTCTGCATCCATACATCTGCATTCATTCACACATTACACATGCATACACATACATACAATCATGATAAATAGTTGAGGTTTTTTTGAAGATTTATTTATTTTATGTATGTTATGTGCACTGCTGTTCTCTTCAGGTTCCCCAGAACATTACACTGTTCCATTACAGATGGTTGTGAGCCACCATGTGGTTGCTGGGAATTGAACTCAGGACCTCTGGAAAAACAGTCAGTGCTCTTACCCACTGAGCCATCTCACCAGCCCAATAAATAGGCTTTTAAAAACATATTATCTTAAAAGAACTACCCAGCCCCCAGCCTGTCTTACTCTGTCCTGGGTCCTGGCTATAACTCACCTTTCTGGCCGGTGTATAGAGAGCTGGAAATAGTTCTTTGCCATTTCTAGTCTCTCTTGGTACTGCGCAGAACCTTCCATCAGTCCCTTGAAAACACAATACCGGACATTAAAACAGTCCTTATACACTATGTCATTAAACAGCATGCCTACTAGTGATGCTGAAAACAGCAGCGTGTGACACTCAGGAACTCAGAGGTCCCAGGCCTCACGTGTGTTTTGTCATTAGTTTATATGTGTGGACTCCAATTTCTTCCAAGCAAGTAAGGTACTAGGCTGGATGTGGTCTTAGGTTTCGTTTTGTTTGAGATAAGGCTCATTCTGTAGCCCTGCAGGCCTGGGATCCGCTATGTAGACCAGGTTGGCTTCAGAGACACAGAGGTGTGAATGCATTTGGTTGGATTAAAGGCTAGGCTCCAACACTTAACATTTTACCATTCAGAGACCTTTAATTGTCTGGAGGATTTTCCATCAAGTTATTATTTACAATTGACTAATTAGTAACTTCTAAAACAAGACAGAAAGTTTGCCAAACAGAACCAAAAGCTCAACCGGCCTTGAAAGAGCTCCACCATCAGATGGGCTTAGGATCTCCTATATACACCTCTAGCTAGCGGGGGTTGCGTGTGTATGTTCCACGGCTGGTCTCGAAATTGGTTGTGTTTAGTGTTTCATTAGCATATGTTAATTATATACAGAGATGGGGTTCACGACATTTTATACAGACATCTAATGCGGTTTGGTCATCCTTAGCCTCCGAACTCTCAGCCACTTTCATTTAAAGGCCTGCTGTGACAGCTGCAGCAGCTGTGTAAGAGCATTCGCTTTACATCACTTCACCACTGTGCTCCCCTGCTTATACCTGCCACCTGCGAGGTGGCCTTGCTCTTGCTGTTATTCCCATTAGTTCTCTGAGACAAGGCTGGCCTGGAACTCATTATAAAGATGCTCATGACTTTGAACTCCTGGTCCCCCTGCCACCGCCTCCCATGTGCTAGGACTGGAGACATGAGCCACCAAGCTCAGCTTTGAAAACAATTATTTTCTGAGAAATTTACTTTTCATCTTTTTGTGATTTTTCTTTCTTCCTCCTTTTTGTTTTATCTTGTTTGTTTGGGTTAGAATCTTGCTATGTAGCTTTGGCTGCCTGGAACTTGCAATGCAGACCAGGCTAGCCTTGACCGGGCACTGACTCCCATGTCTCTGTCTCCTGAGTGCTGGAATTAGAGGCATGTGCCACCACAGCTGCCTTGTAATTTTTAATTGCTTGAGAATTTCATACATGTACATGAGGTGTTGTACCAAGTCCGCCCTCTCCTGCCTCTCTACCATTAATCCTTCCCGTTTCCTATTTGTTTGTTTTTAAACCCACTGAGTCTACTTCATGGTAGCATGGGATGGGTTTTGGGCCACGTGCTGATCGTGAGTAGCCTCTCAGGGGCTCTCCCTCTGCCAGCAGCCACCAACTGTCCTCAGCCAGGGTAGGACTTTGTGACCACTTCCCTCTGCCATGCTGGGGTTCTGTCTACCTTGATCTCGTGTAGGTCTGCATGCAGTCACAGCTGCGGTAGGTCCGAGTGTGCAGCTGGCCTGCTTTGCTGGAAACACTGTTTGCTGGAGTCTCCTATCTCTGGCTCTCACAGTCTCAGATGATGCCTGAGTCTTGAGCTAGGCATGCAGCAGATGTCCACTTAGGGATGAGTACCCTGCAGTCTCTCGTTCTCTCCAAGGAGACCACTTGTGGTTTGCAGTTTTTGTTTGTTTGTTTTAAAGACAGGGTTTCTCTGTGTAGCCCCGGCTGTCCTGGAACTCACTCTGTAGACCAGGCTGGCCTCGAACTTAGAAATCCGCCTGCCTCTGCCTCCCAAGTGCTGGGATTAAAGGCGTGCGCCACCACCGCCCAGTCAGTTTGTAGTTTTTTAAGATCCTATCTTGGCTAATTTTCCTGTCTAGTACCTTCATGTCACTTTTTCAACTTTTATAAGTTGTTCATCAGATACAAGGAATAAATTTTATCATTTGACAAACGTAAAATTAGAATTCTCTAATATTAGGCTGGTGAAATAGTTCAGCAGGTAAGGCACTTGCTGCCAAGCCTGATGACCTGAGCCCCACCCTGGAAACCCGCATGGAAAACTGACCCTCGCCAGTGGTCCTCTGACCTCCACATGCTGTAGCACATACATGGCCTCAACTAAATACATAATGCAATTTAAAAGATTTTTAAAAATAAAACTGGGTGTGGTGGCCTCTCAGCATTTGGGAGGCAGAAGCAGGAGGATCTTTTGAGTTTGAAGCCAAACCAGTCTACATAGTAAGTTCGAGGAACAGCCAGGATTACAGACGAGACCTTGTCTCAAACAATAGTTTAAAAATAATCCTCTAGTGTCATAAATATTCAGTAAATACTACCTCACTGCCTGCTTCCCATGCCTGAATATCACTGAGCTGTCCTTCTATTCTAGCTTCTACAATTATGTTTTACTTTTAAATAAGACGTGACTTGATTTTCTGTGAGTTGGAGATTTTAAAATTAAACAGTACAGAGGCTGGGGAGATGGTGGTGGATCAAGGTCTTGCAGCACAAGCATAAGGACCTGGGTTTGAATCCCCAGGATCCATATGAAACAAGCAAACAACACAGGCCCGCAGTACGCAGCTGGAAGCCCAGGGCTGGGAGGGGCAGCGGGAGAGACCTGGATGCTCCCTGGGCAGCCAGTACAGCCGTTTGGTAAGTTCAATGAGAGAAAGACACCCTCCACCCTCTTCTGGCCTTCTGGCCTCCACACACAAGAAAATACACACACACACACACACACACACACACACACACACACACANACACACACACACACACACACACACACACACACACACACACACACACACACACACTCATGAGAAGAAATAAGTACAAGTCTCACCTTAAAGTAATCATTCCTTTTCAGACTTTCAAGGAAGCTGGCCCAGAGCGGTGAAGCAGTTACAAGGGATTTCTTGGAGTCAGAAAAATGTGGGCTACATTTGGAGCACAAAATCTCAAATCCATGAGCCTAGATGAGACAGACAAATGTCTTACCATGTTACTTTGTTATCTTTTTTCTTTCCTCTACCACCTTAATTAATTTCTTCTCATTCAGCCCCAATCTAGAACTAGGTGACCAGACACAAGGGCATGTGAACACTTAGAACATTTTTTGGTTTTGTGGCTTTTTTCAGACAGGGTCTCACTCTGTAGCCCTGGGTGGTCTGGGACTCAGACACACACCTGCCTCTACCTCCTCTGGGGTCAAGCTGTGTACCACYGTACCCAGCTCCACTTAGAACACTTTTTAAATTTTATGAAAAGTAAGAATTTCTTTCTGAGCTGGAAGGCTGGCTCGGTGCGTGCCACTAAGTCTGATGACCTGTGTTCAATCCCGGGGATCCACATGGTAGAAGAGAACCCCCCAAACTGTCCTGTGACCCCCATGTGCATGGAAGGCTCCCCAACCCTGCCATGCACACRAAATTAATAAATAGTTATTTTTATTTTATTGAAATATATATTGAAATAAAATGTGAAAATAAGTAAATTGAGCATATTCTTAGACACAGGAAAGGGAATTTCATTTTAAGATTTTTGGTAAAAAAATCATAAGAATAATATGGCACAACGATTCAAACAGATTATGACCAACACCCAGCCTCTCCCCTCGGAAGTAAGCTGGGCGCTCAGGTAGTCTTCTGCGGCCTTGCTCTACTCCACCCTTTGTGGCCCAGGAGGGCTGTTTCTGCGTGTTGTGGAGAGAATCTCCCATCAGTGCACACCAATCTGCCCACCTCAGTTCACAGTGGGCTGTAATTCACCCACTCTCCCACTGCAGACCTGGCGACTGTGAGCTCTCAGTACTACAAACAACGCTCCCGGGTTCACTTCTGTGCCTTTGCACCTGAAATACACTTCTAGAAGTGAGAATAAGGGAAACGGCCAGTGCAGTGGTTTCAGTGTGGATGGCCGTCGGCACTCTGCTCCTCACAGGGACTGAATCAGCTCGTTCTTTTCTCTCTCTCTCTTCCCTCCTTCCTTCCTTATGGTTTTTCTTTTCTTTTTTTAAAAGATTTATTTATTTTATGTACGTGAGTACACTGTCACTGTCTTCAGACACWCCAGAAGAGGGCGTCAGATCTCATTACAGATGGTTGTGAGCCACCATGTGGTTGCTGGGAATTGAACTCAGGACCTCTGGAAGAGTAGTCAGTGCAGTGCTCTTACCTGCTGAGTCAGGTCTCCTGTCCTCTTATAGTTTTTCAATACAGGGTCTCACTCTGTGCCCCTGACCATCCTGGCACTCAGAGGTGCCCTCCGCCTCCTGAGTGCTAAGATTAAAGGGGTGCACACCACGCCTGGCATATTAAAGTATCCTTTCCTTTATATATCCTTATAATCTCTTACCAATTCAGTATATGTTCTCGCACTTTCTATACTTGCCAATCTTGTGTGGAAAACACTATTTTGTAGCTTTAAATTATATTAATTTTTAAGAACAGAAGTCAACATTTTTAAATTTTTAATTAAAATTCATTTGTACTTCTTTTTTTCTGCAAACTATCTGTTCAGCATCTAAACAATTAGTATCATGTTCTCTGGGAACACCTAATCTTCCTTCTTCAGGTTTTCTGGTATCTTTTGAGTTCATGACATTTTTCTTTCTGGTGCAGAATTTCTCTTCTTCCATTACTGCTATGTTGCTATTTGAGCCAGTTTTGCTATCTGTTATCCAGCTGTGCTCTGACTCCTGGACTCTAATTAGGATCACAGATGTACACTGTGCTTAGCTAGAAATCTTTACGAAATCAAGTTAGTCAATCTTTTATTGATTCTGTTTGCAAATCAAAAAAAAGGCCTTTCTTAGTCACATGATAATTTTCCTATATTTTCTAATTTTTATAGTTTCAGTTTTTATATTTAATCCAAGTGGAACTTATTTTGTGCTAAGATGGCTTCACAGCTGCCAGGTCACTGAGGCTCTGATGAAATGATGAACCTTACTACACTGTCACACAAGCAGGACATATTTCCAGAGTGCCTACGCTGTAATCATCATCAGGTGAAGGTGACAACCAACTGAAATGCTGATGAGCAGGAAACTGTCGCCTACAGGGATTGGAGTCGTTTCTGTCTCTATCATTAATGCTCAAGGGTGTGTGTGTGTGTGTGTGTGTGTGAGTGTGCGTATGTGTGTGTGTCTGTGTGTGTGAGTGTACGTATATGTGTGTCTGTGTGTCTGAGTGTGTATGTGTGAGTGTGTGCGTGTGTGAGAGTGTATGTGTATGTGTGCATGTGTGATGTATGCGAGTGTGTGTGCGTGTGTACGTGTGTGTGTATGGTATATACATGTGAATGCAGGCACTCAGAGAAGCCTGAGGTCTGTGTGTGTGTCTGTGTTTGTGAGTCTGAGTGTGTATGTGTGTGTGAATGTGTGTGTGAGTGTGAGTGTGTGTGTGTGTGTGAGTGTGTGCGTGTATGTGTGTAGATGGGTATGTACACGTGAATGCAGGCACTCAGAGAGGCCTGAAGTCTGTGTGTGTGTGTGTGTGTGAGTGTGTGTATGTGTGTAGATGGGTATGTACACGTGAATGCAGGCACTCAGAGAGGCCTGAAGTCTGTGTGTGTGTGTGTGTGAGTGTATGTGTGTAGATGGGTATGTGCACGTGAATGCAGGCACTCAGAGAGGCCTGAAGTCTGTGTGTGTGTCTGTGTGTGTTTGTGTGTCTGAGTGTGTATGTGTATGTGAATGTGTGTGTGTGTGTGTGTGTGTNTGTGTGTGTGTGTGTGTGTGTGTAGATGGGTATGTACACGTGAATGCAGGCACTCAGAGAGGCCTGAAGTCTGTGTGTGTGTCTGTGTGTGTTTGTGTGTCTGAGTGTGTATGTGTGTGTGAATGTGAGTGTGTGCGTGTGAGTGTGTGTGTGTATGTGTGTAGATGGGTATGTACACGTGAATGCAGGCACTCAGAGAGGCCTGAAGTCTGTGTGTGTGTGTGTGTGTGTGTGTGTGTGAGTGTGTGTATGTGTGTAGATGGGTATGTGCACGTGAATGCAGGCACTCAGAGAGGCCTGAAGTCTGGATGCCCTGGATCTGGAATTACAGGCTGTTGTGAGCCACCTGGTGYAAATGCYGGCAATCAAACGAGTCCTCTGCAAGAGCAGTATTACTTTTAGCTCCTGAGCCATTTCTCCAGCTCTTAAAGCTCTTCCACATTAGAGAAAGAAAGGAAGCTAAGGAAGTGGGGGAAGAAGGGAAGGAGGGAGGGAAGAAGAAAAAAGGAAGAAGTTAGGTAGTTTTCTTGTTCAACATTACCAGCTTCATGCCCAGCTCATAGGCTCGGTACTGGGGGTGTGAGGGAGGTGGGAGCCCGTATCCACTCCGCCGGTCTGGCACAAACTTCTGTTGTGCCAGCTGTGCGTACAGACATTTCGTGAAAGTGACCTGGGCATTGGGATACAAAATATGTGAGTCTCTTCCTGAAACTGAGTTTTGAATGTTATTTCACAGTTAAATATGTCAGTCCACTCATGGGCTGCATGCTCACGTATCCACAGGGGAGGCGCAGAGAGGACGCAGCCGCCCACTTCCTGCTTGTTTCAGAAGTCGCTAGCGAGATACCCAGTCGCATACTATGAAGTTACCCTAGTGCCCACTCTGGAGTTGGCACTAAAGGAATTATCTTTAATTACATTATGGCAACTTGAGTGGAAGATAATAATTCTTAAGAGATGAAATGTTTTATTGCTAAGAGGGAAATAAATACAAAAGTAGGGAAAATAAGGTGCATATGTACTAAGTACGCTACAACATGAGGCATTTCTTAATATCCCCTCCACTTGGGGTATTTTTTGTTTTTGTTTTTTTGTTTTTTTTTAGAAAGAGCACTAACTTTCTAAGAGAACTAGTAAAACCATAAGAAAAACGAAGTGACCAAGAAAGGTGTCTCACAGATGCCATTATTCGTGTTTCAGGCAAGAATGTCTTGAAGACGCGACAGGCTCTCAGGTCGATGGGGTCCCGTAGGTAGAAGGCCTGGACTGCGGCCGACAGCAGCCTAGGCCGTTGCTTGAGCACCGCCACGATGCCCGCCGGAAGGAAGCAGTGCGCTCGGTGGAGGGAGGCTTCGATTTTTCCTGGGTACCTGTGACAGTTAGCAAAATGCTTTTATTTTATATGTATTTTTTATATTTATCTTATATGTAAATATCAGGATTTTTTTCAGGGTCTTACTGGGTACTTATGGCTGGCCTGGGACTTGTTTTGTAGACTAGGCTGGCCTGGAACTCACAGAGATGCTCCTGCCTCTGATTCCACAGTGCTAGGGTGTGAGCTAGCACGGCCAGCTTAAAAAGAACTGCAGTATTATTAAGACAATACTTTGAACCAAGTGCTATTAGGACTTCCCTCTACTAAAAACAAGCCTAAAGGGCTGCATCAGGTCAAAGGATCACACAGAAACTCCAGAACCAAAAACAGCAAGACAGAAGGCCAAATGCATTGTCTTCTTTAGTTTGCATCTATAAAAATCTCGTTTTATCTTATCTTTTAAAATGTATTATTTTATGTGTCTGAATGTTTGCCTATCTGTCTGTCTATGCACCACATGTGTGCCCAGTACCCAGCGAGGCCAGAAGAGAGGGCTGGGACTCTTGGGACTGGAGTTACAGACTGATGAGTGGGCATGTGTGTGATGGGACCTGAACTCAGGTCTTCAGGAAGAGCGGCCAGTGTGCTTAACCATGAAGTCACGCCTGCAGCCCCAATCTCAAAGTTCCATAGACTATACCATAGACCAAAAGAAAAGAAACTTTCGGATGGGAAGACAAACTACATCCAAATCGGGGACAGTGACACTCCTGGAACCACAGCTATTCAGGAGGTCGGGGAAAGAGCATAAGACCAGGGGTTCAAAGCCACTCTGGGCAACATAGCAAGACCCTATCTCATTTAGTCAGCCAATCAACCACCAATCAATCTATTTTCTGATTTTAAGTTCCATAAATTTAACTGTCAGTTTCATGAACAGCGATGTCAATAAAGCGCAGATGAGCACTGACCTAGGATGAAGGAATTTTATGTACAAATGAAAACCTGTGCTGCATCCAACCAAAATGTCCCTGGGCTAAGAGTATCGGCGTTCCCTTCCTTACCCACTGATGYGCCTGTCCACAGCAGCTTGTACAGATTCTGAAGCCAAAACAGCTTCTGGGTGTGCTGAGATTATACTCAAGGCTTGCTGGACTGTTGGTGGTGTTGTGGGTAACCAGGATATCCTTTGGGATTTCCTTGGCACAGGAATGATGCACAGCTCCCCACGGTGAAAAAACACCTGCAAACGGCAACTTTAGTTTCTTCTTGGTCTCTGGGGGGCCTGGGGACGCAGGAAATGACACAGCAGATTCATCTCTGTGTCCTCTAAGCCAGGGTGTACCTACCCTATTGGCACTATTGTCAGGATCCAACCATTTAGGGAGAAAGTCGGCCGCTTCTATTAACAGGAATTCACCATCATTGTCTTCAATCCTAGTGAAGGAGAAGATCCATTTTCACATTCACAGAACATGAACAGCTTTAATCAAATACATTTTCCCTTCTCAGAAAAATATTAAATATGTACTATGTACAGATTGTCAAAAAAAAAAAAAAGGGCAAAATTTAACATATAGTCAAATAGGGCTGCTAAATGGCTCGGCCATTTAGAGCATGCTCTGCTCTAGCACAGGGCCCAGGCTGGTTCACAGGCCCCAATGGGGCAGCTCTCAAATGCCTGTAAATCCAGATTCCCGACATCTCATGACGCGGCTCCCACCTGTACCTGCACTCACATGTATAACCTCTACACACACACACACACACACACACACACACACACACACACACACTGAAAGCAATAAAAATAAATCTTAAAAAATACAGGAAAAGGTCTAGAGAGATGGCTCAGCAGTTAAGAGCACTGCTTTTCCAGCGGTCCTGAGTTCAATTCCCAGCACTATAATGGGATCTGATGCTCTCTTCTGGTGTGTCTGGAGACAGCTATAGTGTACTCATATAGATAAAATAGATAAATCTTTTCTTAAGACTATAGGAAAAGCCTATATGAAAGTAAAAGATTGTAAGGAGATTAAGAGACACTAACAAGAAAATCAAAGTACTRTGTTAGACAGAAATACGGAAATATATAGTCACTAAAAGGCTGGGGGGCGGGACTACTTATGAGTGAGGCTAGGCAGGCCTTTATGTACAAAGCGTTACTTGAATCTACAAAGATATTTTTTTGTCTCATCTATTTTTAATTTTTGAGCAACAATGTCACGTGGTTGACTTTTTTTAGTATGTATAAGGCTAGAGGGGGGGAAGTGAGAAGTGGTCACCTGGTAAAGGCACCTGCCGTACAAGCAGGGCAACCTRTAGTTGATCCCAGGAACCCACAGAAAGATGGAAGGAAGAGACTCCATAAAGTTATCCTGAGGATCCACACGTGCACTGTGCACACAAGGTCTCCTTCCGGCGCCCCTCCCCCCAGATATCCTGTGCACACACGCAAACACACACACACACACACACACACATACACGCACACACATGCAAACACACCCAGCAATACTAGTATTAAAAATTTAAAACTAGGGCTGGTGAGATGACTCAGCGGTTAAGAGCACCAACTGCTCTTCAGAGGTCCTGAGTTCA
>BDUI01001647.1:143933-158453 GCA_002335545.1 Apodemus speciosus | reverse complement strand
TTTCTCCATCCACCCCCACAGACCTTTCCTCATTCTTTCTGTTTGGAAACAGTGTGGCAGGCTGTCTGCAGCCCACAGATTTCACTGGCCAAGGTAGAAAGGTGCTACTTTATTGTTGGCCACCACGCGTGGCCCTGGCGAGRGTGGCCCAGGAGTTTGAAGAACAGGTCTTAGATCTACTGTGCTAGCACCTCCCTAAGGTGACGCTTATACTATTCTATCTGCTCTCTGGCCTTGCTGTTGACACAYGGGTTAGTTCTACCCACTCACYGCCTGCCAGAGGATTCTCAAAATGGCCCTGTCAAGAAAGGAATCTGGGGGCTTTCTCCCTGGTCAGTGGGTCCAATGGCGCTGTRCTGTCTTGAAGCACCCCAAGTTGTGTGTCACACTAAGGGAACCGCCCAGGTGATGGGACAGGCTTGGGAAAAGGGCCTGGTTTGTTGCACAACCCAGGGCATKAGCACCCCATTTTTMCCCCCAGACCCCATAGGAGGCCCAGAGATGGCCTTCTTCTGAGACCGGTCTATGGCTTTTCTGGGATGCTGCTAAAAAGCATCTTTAAGAGAGTTCCACAACTATTTCTCTTTACAAAGTGCAGTCCTGGAGGGTGGCGGTAGTGCGCCCAYGCAGGGCTTTCTTTTTTGTCTTGAGGAGAGGTGCTCTCTTTGGGCAGCACCCACTCTGTGCAGCCTGTGGACTTTGGTAAACCCCTATGCCAGGGCCTCTACACTGCTGGATTTTGGTCTGGCAGGCACCAGCTGGGAGTGGAGGGAGGCGGGACTGCCGGTTGCCTGGCTTGGCGCAGGGGGAACATTGCGCTTAGGGAGGCTGGCTTGGCTCCGCTCAGGTAGCTCACACCCAAATCCGAATTCCAGCTGCCCAAGCCGGCGGGCGGGTTGCGGAGGAGGCCCAGGCTCTCCCTGGGTAGGAGTGCTTCCTTTCGTTTTTAAACAAACAAATCATGAATTTAAGTCGGAGCAGAGAGCTGCCCAAGGTATAAAAATAGCCTGGGGCCACGGGTGATGTCCGAAGCGGGCAGCAGCACCTCTCCAGCCCTGCGCCTCGGAGGAGGGTGGGAGCTGTTGGGTTAACGTGGGCACCCCAGCAGCTCCCCCCAGGCCCCTCCGCCTGTCTGGCCTGCGGTCAGACATCAGGGTCCTCTTTGGGTCTCTCTTGTGTTAGGTGTGTGTGTTGGGGGACTGGGGCGTCCAAAGGGCAACATCTCCCTGCCCAGCTGCTTGCCTCTGGCTCACGGCCTTTCCCCGGCCTCAGTTTCCCCATGTGTCCACCGGGGTGCGCAGGGCCTCGGCTCTCCTGCAGGGAGTCCTGCAGGATCATGGTCCTCGCGTGGCTACAGCCGGCCTCTTTGTGTGTCCGCGCAGACAATGGCCCGGCCGCGGGGCTCTCCTCCTGGCCCCGCTCTCCTCCTCCTCCACCGCGGGCCAGCCGGGTTTTTGGGCAGCCGGGAAGGGAAGGCTGCTTCACCCCTCCGCCCCGCCCTCCTCCCACGCCGCCGCCCCACGGCTCCCGGGAACCCTTAGCAGACGCAAACTTGCAAGTTTGCAGGGCGCTCACAACTCGGGGCCGGGCTGCGAGCGCCGGGTGGCAGTGGTGGCGGCGGCGGGCGGGGCGCGCACCGGTTGCGGGCGGGGCGAGTGGCGGCGGCGGCGCTGCGCCGAGTCCGCGCCCGTCGCGGGCCCCCCGCCGCTCCCCCCGCTGCAGGCCGGGCCGGAGCGGGTCGCGGGCACGCGGCGGAGGCGCGGGCGGCGGGTGCGCGCGCGGGGCGCGCGCAGGCACAAGTAGTTTACATTGTTGGGCGACTTTTGCAACAACTCGCCGCGCCGCGGCCTCCGCGCGCCGCCGCCGCCGCTGCCGCCGCCGGCTCCCCGCCGCCCGGGCCCCGGGCGGGCCGCGCCGGGGGCCGCCGCGCTGCCGCCCTGCTGCTCCGCCGCCGGCTGGGCATGAGTTAGTCGCAGACATGGACACCAAACATTTCCTGCCGCTCGGTGAGTGCCGGCCGCAGCGGCGCGGGCGAGGGAGGGGGCCGGGGCCGGCGGGGCGGGGGCGCGTGCGCAGCGCGCGCGGGGGGTCCGGCCGGGCCCATTGGCCCCGCGCCGTGGCGGTACCGAGAGTTAGCGCGCCGGGCCCGGGGAGGCGAGTGGGCACAGGGCAACTTTTCCCGGGCCCGGGCGCGCGGCGGGAGAGGGCGAGGACGCCGGGCCTCTGACTTGCCGAGGAGCGGGAGTGGGCGGCGGGGCTGGCGCGAGCGCAGGTTCGCTCGGGACGTGGAGAGGGTCCCTCACGCTGCGCCTCGCGCTTACGCGGACCCCCGGGGCGCCCAGCTCGAGCTGCCCGGGAACTGGGCCGCGCCGGAGGAGCAACTTCTGCGCTCGCTGGAGGGCTCCGGGCCTCCCTGGCATTGGGATGGGGACGACGCGCTGGGCTCCGGGAGGCCACTGCTCTTCCCGGCTCGTCGGGCTGTGGCTTGGAGAAGGCCGCTGGCCCCTGGCTGTTTCTTTGCCCAGGACAGAGTCTGCGATCTTGCCGTTCCCCGACAGCAGACCAAACCTAGGTGGGCACGGTCACTCAGGGGGTCTCTGATTAAACCTAGAACTGGGGCCCCACGCTCTGGCACCCCTAGTTGTTCTCTGTATTTAGGGGGAGACAGCCCATCAGCAGAAGGATCGTTTTCTTGTCCTGCAACCCTCCCGTCAGCAGCACCCAGCCCCGAACAGCCTTCCAACTCCAGGAGTATAACCAAGCAGGATCAGAGCCCCCCACTCATTGCTCCTCCTGGGGTTTGGTAGCCAGAGGGAAGCAGGGTAGAGAGACTTTATAAATGAGCTCTGGGAAAGATATTAATTTGGTGGTGAGGACAGCAGTCAGGCTGTCAGGCTGCTGAAGAATTTGTGCTGAATGGAAATCAGGACAGCTGATTATGGACGAAGCTCCGCGATGGTTGTTGCCTCTTTGCCTGCCCACCGCCTATGAGGTTTGGGATGCATTTTGGCTACGCTAAGGGGTGATCAGAACCCAGCATGGCTGCAAGGACTTTTGGTGATTTGGAGAGGTGGCACCTCCTTAACACCCAGCCTTTTCACAGACAGATCTGCTGCAAAGTGACTGTTGTTCCAAGTCTGTCAAAGCTTCAGACTCTCCATCCTTATGAGTAGTGACGGAGACAGTGGAAGCTTACCTGAGCTTGGGGGGTCTAGCTCCCAGGCTGTAAACTCCTGTCCATGTTGCAGTTGAGAAACTGACTGGGAAAGGCCTCACTTAGAGGCTACAAATGGTGGATTTGGCATTGGAACCCCTGCCAAAGTCGATGGACAAGAAAGCTTTGTTACTGTGGCTTGTTGCTGTGGGGCCTGGTGTGGGGTTGAGGAGGGGGGTGTCCTGAGACATCTCTTTCCTCCACCCAAGCCTTCATGTGCACACAGAGCTGGATCCTTCAGGACAGGAATGTTTTGCTCAGTCCCTGGCCTGGGACACAGCTAGGGCCTGGCAGTCCTTTGCTAGGTCTTGAGATGGGAACAATTCCCCAGGAGAGACAGAGCCCATTCTCAAAGTTGACACGTACAGAACTGGGAACGAGGTTGCAGGGTGGCTGGGCTGGAGTCTGCATGAAGAGGAGTTGTGTCTCGGAGCTGCTGTCTTGGCTCCACAGAGTGGTGACTCTCAGGACAGGCTGTGGCCGCCCAGGCAGCCCATGCCCCAGGGCTGAGGGCTGAGTCCTGGGCTCTGATTACATTTTATTTTTTACTAAAGCTTGTGACCAGCTCTGAAGTCCAGTGCAGTTGAAGGTCCATTTAAGCGGCTACTTGCCTAAGCCCTTTTGTCAACACAGCCTAATCCCTCCTGGGGGTGCGTGTCCGGGGATCTGCCTCATCCAGGGTCCCCGCTGGCTGCTTGGGTCTGACTTGAAGTGTCTAGGAAAGTTTGGCCATCCCCTTTTCATTACCTTGCCACTTTGGGGGGAGGACTGAGGGTTCTTCCCAGTATGCACCGTGTGGGTTTGGTGGACCAGGTAGCTTCCAAGCTTCTGTCAGCTGAGCTGATCTGGGAAGAAAGGGAGGTTGGGGAATTCGCCCCAGGCAGCCCCTGTTTCCTGGCTCTGCTGTCCAGGGCTGGTCTTCTTCCATGCCAGTTGGGGAGTTGGGACAAGGGCTGGCCTCAGCCTGAATGGTGGGACTGGAAGGCTGAGCCTCAGAGTCCAAAGGTCTCAAGCCTGCACTGACCCTCTCAGCTGTTAGTGGTTCATTTGCTTGTGAGGGTAACAGGTTTCCAGACGCAGGGTGTCTTTAGACCTCCAACCACCCTCTTGTGTAGTACTTGGGGAGCTGGGGAGCTTGGGGCCTGCCTGAGGGGGCTTTTAGTAACATCAGAGCCCTTGTGACCCAAAATAGAGCACATTCCGGGAGTCCCGAAATAACAGGGTCACATGACTCTCAGGAGGCTGGGCTTGGAGTCCAGCTTGGGCCTGACTAGGCAGTTCAGGTTTAGGCCCCCGGCTGCCTACTGATTTGGGTATTTCTTTTGGGAAACTCTGGAGGAGACTCTGTTGTTGACCAAGGAAGGGATAGGGTGAGAAAAAGTGCCCCCCCCCCCGATGGTGGTCTGACTGTGGTGGTGGCCTTGCCTGGCTGTATTCTTCTTTGGGTTGGCACTGACTATTGTGCTGGGCACAAGCATTTGCCTCAGATGTGGGCTCAGAGAGCTGGGCCCACAGGAAGGAATCACTGAGGGCGGGGAGCTCTACACACAGCCCAGGTCTGCACTGTTCAAGAGTGTGTAGGGTGTGTGGGGTGCAGAGTCGAGCCTGCAGCTTGATCACATGGGGCAGCTGCCGCGGGCTGGCTCCCAGGTCTGCTAGGGCGCGGGCGGCTCTTCCAGCTGTGCATGTCCGTCAGGACTGGGGCTAGGTGCACCTCCTCAGGGAGGCCCCTCTGATTTCCTTGCCAGCACCTCCTCATACGGTCCATGCTGCAACTGTACTGGCGGTTGAGTGTAAGAGCAGGGACCCCTACCTCATCCTCACGCCTTTCTCTAGGAGAGGGAGTGTTCCAGAGGGGTTGTCACTCTGTAGACAATGTAGGGGTGCTCAGGCCTGCGTCTCTCAACCCAAGGGCTGGCTGCTCAGACCAAAGGAACTCTGGTATCCGCGGTGTGGACAGAATCAAACTGCATAGAAGGTGTAGGAGAGAGTCTTGGGCCTAGCAGTCAGTGAGGCAGCCTGGAGCTTCCTATTTCTAGTGGAATGGGGTCTTGTTATGTGCATGTTCAGGCCAGGGTCTGCAGAGAATGGTAGGCCTGGCTCAGCTATCTTAAGATGTAAGCCTGGAACCTTGCAGATGGCCTAGGGCCAGGACGAGCCAAGACCTGCCTTCCTTCCCTGCTCCTTAGGCCTAAAGCTTGTGGGCTGGGCAGGGCCTGAAGGTATCAGATTGGCTGCTGGGTTTTCATGAGAACTACTATCAGCCGGGGCCAGGGATGAAGGCAGGAGTCCTTGGTTCTCAAGAGTATAAGTGTCGGGATTGTGGCTGGGAGTGTGTCCGTTTGGTGATCACCTTTCAAACCTTTGTCCCAATGCTATTTAAAAACAAATAACATTTGTGTATGTGTGTGCGCGTGTGCGCGTGTGCGTGTGTGCGTGTGTGTGTGTGTGTGTGTGTGTGTGTGTGTGTGTATGTGTGTGTACATGCAGGCACATGTGCCATAGCATTTGTATGGAGGTTAGAGGACAGCTTTTGGGAGTTGCCTCTTTCCTTTCACTACCATATGTTTTAAGGATCGAACTCAGTCCTCGATAGCAAGTACCTTACCCACTAAGCCACCTCATCAGCCCCCAGTGCTTTTAAAACAGGCCGTTTCAGTGCTGGGGAAGGGTTGGGGGAGATGGACTGCCTGCCCGCCCATGGGCCTGCAACATGTCCCGGTTATAAGGTATAATTGTTCCTTCCATGTTCCTTCTTTTTATTCGGACTCTCGACCTCAGCCATATTCTCCCTCATAGCCACAGAGGACCCTGAAGGACAGATGCGGCTGGAAAGTTGCTATCAGCCATCTGCATCTGTAAAATGGACGCATTCCTCGTTTATAAAGGCTGTTGTGCATGTAGCCTGTTTTGTCCTAGGCTGGTTGGGAGTTCATAGAGCTCTTTTTGTGGGGTGTGACTCCTTCTTTCCCAAGGTGAGGCCTGTATCCAAGTCCTCTCTGGGCCTCTGCCTCAGGATAGGGGCGGGTCACCAGCATTGAGCCAAAACCATCCTGAGAACCCCCGATGCCAGTGGGTATGGGAACAGAGGTGAAAATTGGGCATTAAGACAACACAGCTGCAACCCGCTGGCTGGGTGTCCCTGCCTAGGTTTCCCCTCCCCCGCTAGGCTCCCCGGACAGACCCCAGATGCTGCACGACTCTCCCCAAGGCTCCGTGAGTCTGGGGGAGCGAAGGACTTCTCGTGAGCACACCCACCCGAGCCTGGTGCGAGATGTTCTGAGCAGTCGTGCCCCAGCGCCTCACAGACAGGGAAATTGCACCCTAGAGTTACAAAGCAATTGTCTAGCTCAGCAGCTGAATGAGCGTGAAACGGAGCAGAAAGCAGCTAAATAAAATTGGCCCAGGATGTGTGGGGAGCGGCACAGACACGTACACACCCCAACACTACCTGGTACTGCCTTCTACCCCACCGGAAGGCAGCAGGCTGGTGCAGTGGGGCTCCCAGGGCCTCCTAAACGTCACGTGGATCCGTGAGTCTGGCTGCCGTGCTTTCCAATCTCTCCTAACTGGTTCAGGACCTGCCCACCTGGAGAGGGTGCTGATATGTATCCATTGGGTGCCTGCTGTGTAACTGGCACTCAATTCAGGACCTCATGGGCTGACCCAGGGGCAGCCTTGATTAGTGATGGGAAACCCTGTGGTAGGGTCTGTTTGCCTTGGCACTTCAGTATCATGTCTCTGTGTGGTTCTCTGCTCTGCAAATTGATTTCCCAGACAGGCCCAGCCCTGATCTTCAGCTGGGCCAAAACTTGTTCTTGAGCTTGCTTAGGTCCTGTTCTGTCAGCACCTCAGGAAGCTGCCTACAAGAGTGGGGTCCATGCCCAGTCCAGTTCCTCAGGAGCCCTGAGCTGCTTCCACTCCTAGGCTGAGTAGCTAGGTTGCCTTTTGACGGGCAGATCTGAGGTCTCGCTATCACAGCCGTTGACCCTTGACCCTGGGAGGCTTGCCGTCCTTCCTCAAGAGTCACTGGAGAGTGGAGACTCCCTGATTGTCAAGCTGAGAGCTTTTTGGGATGCCGGGCAAAGTTGCAAGGCTCTACTGGGCTATGGAAGATTGGGGATGGGGGACACTTTCTACCTGAGGACCCAGTGGCTTGGCTACTCTGCCTCAGCCTTCCAGGGCCAAGCTGTCTGGCGGTAAGATCCATAGGGGCCTGTGGCAGGGGACCAGAGGAAGGCAGCCCCACGTAGCCCCCAGGGCAGGGCACAGACTTGGTTATATCTGCAGTCTCTGTCCAGAACATGTTACACGTGTGTGTATGCACACAAGTGCACTGGCCCGGCCTTTGGGAATCCAGCAGCATTGTGCTGAGTTCGTCCTAAGGGGGCGCCAAACCTGCTGGTGGCCTCCATCCATCCCCATGTAATTAGGGTGCACCTGCTTGCACAGCCTCCGTGTCTTTCAGCCCTTGGTGAGGTTGGCAGGGGCGGTGGGGTGCATTACAYGCATAGCCAGACCAAAGGCCACGAGGCAGGCCTGGATGAGAGTGCTAGGTGGAGCCGTCTCAGGCCCCCTGAGTATGCAGAGGTGGTGAGAGGCAGTGCATGGGGCTAAGGGGGAAGTTTCTCCTGCTGGCAGTGGGGCCCCAATTTGGACCCATCCTTGCAGTATTTAGGCTGGGGAGGGGACTCCCACAGACCCACAGACACTGGAGGCCTGGGCTGACCTGGACTAGCCTGTAGAGTCCCCTCCTTTCCAGGTTAGTGGCTCTGCTTTGGAGGAGAGGATGGCTTTCTTCCTGTTTCTGGCACTTTGCTCCTTTTTTGCACTCATGCCTTTGGCCTGTTCCTGGGGAAGTCCCATAGTGCCCTGGCTGAGAATCCCAAGCCTGGGTCCTGTTTGGTCAGGGTCTCCCAGAAAGGTGAAGGAACAGTTTAGTGGTCATAGATTTGTGCCCTGGTCTGGGGACAGACAGGCCCAGTGTATTTGATGGTGCTAGGGACCAGGTTGGCTTTGGGAGAGCCTCTACTGTGGGATCAGAGTCAAGACCCTAAGGGTGAAGAAAAGGTTTCTGGGCTTGGCATTGGGCCACGGAGACTCTAGATGTGTGTAGCTCAGGGTCTTCCTTGCTCAAGTATAAGTCTGTCCTTCATGATGCCCCCCATTCCAGAGGCAGGTTCTCTCAGGTGGGCTAGGGACTCAGGGGCCATAGGCTTGATGTCTTATTTTCCATGGAGACCAGACTCAACTTTCCCAGACAGCATCCTGGAGCCCAGGGCTGGTGCTGATGGCTGTCAGTAGAGGCTATAGCATTCTGAACCAGAAGGGAGGGGAAGCATGGTAGGCTGGGTCTAGGCTAAGCCCTGTGTGTGTCTGTCTGTCTGTCTGTCTGTCTGTCTGTCTGTCTGTCTGTCTCTCTCTCTCTCTCTGTGTGTGTGTGTGTGTGTGTGTGTAAATCCTGCGCTGCCTGTGGATAAGCCCTGCGGAGTTCAAAGCCATGGTGTGTGCGCTGGCTGTAATGAGGTTACTGATTCAACTGGCTTCCTGGTGCTGCAGCCCAGAGTGCAGGGAGGTTGGGAAGCCCCGTGAGGGATCTAAGTATCCCATAATTGACCAATTTAGCTTAAGTGTCCGTGCTGGCCCCGGGCAGAGGTCAGGCGGTGACAGTCCAGGTGGCTGGAGTAGCTGCTCCCAGGCTCAGAAGGTGCTTCATTTGTCCAGGTCCTCTGAAGCGGAGCTCTAGGAGGCTTACCTGGGCCTCAGAGGAGGTGGCCACCCCTCCCATTGTCTGCTGGCTAGCTGGCTTCCCACACCGGCTACCAGCCGACTGCCTGCCCGCTATGTTTTTGCCTTAGGTCATGCACAGGGTAGCATCAGGCTGTCTGGGTTTCAGTTTTGTCGCTTCTCTGCCTGCTTCCCTACAGGGGCTGTGGGATGGGATTCCAGACCTTTGACTGAATGGCATGCTTAGCCCATGTGGCTTCTGAGTGGCCAGCTTCGCTCCTGTATCTGTSTGTCTGAAACTTCCCGAGGGCAGGGCCAAGCACGTGTCGCCCAGCTTGAGCCGATGGAATGGACCTCTGGCTTTGCGGGGGCTGGCAGGGCTGTGTAACTTCATTCTTTGGCCTGGTGTCCRGATGCYTCACCAGATAGGTGCTCCCAGACAGCCGCGCCTTCAGTTCGGCATCCTCGTGGGTGGGCCGCGAGGTGAGAAAAGRGGTGGAGCTCACACTGAAGGCCTCCTCCAGGGGCCTGGGTAGAGTGCGCTTCCTTCAGACTCCTTGTGTCTGTTGCATACCCTCTTGTCATGTAGCTCTGCAGAATGGCCTTTTAGAGATGTTGTAACCGCTCTTGGTTTGGGGGCCTCCCCCTGAACTCCTGATTCTGCCTTGCCAAGGCGCTCTCTGCGCAGCCGTCTATGTGTTCCTGAGCAGCTCCTCGGGGCTGTCTTCGTTGGGGCCAGCTTTCTGTCCTTGGGCTCTGACCTCCCCTACCTAGACCTTCATGGCTCCACGTTCACCCTAGTAAGTCCTACACTTGGGGTCAGGTGGCTCTGCAGCCTCTGCTGACCCTCCAGGTACCTGCCACCCCCTTCTCTTCCACTTGGCGTCTTCATGTTTAATACTTACTGGTGACTAGACCGCCCCGTGTGGTGGGCGAGTGCTGTCTCTTAGTCTAGTACAGTGGGGGCCACCACTGGCGAAACCAGCTCCTTGGCCTTCTTCAGTTGCTTCACCTATAAGGTGCCCGGGAAATTGGGGCACTTGATGGTGGTCTTGCAGTTAGGTTTTGAGTCACAATTCACAAGTTTGCTAGACAAGCTGTGGAATTAAAGCAGACCTTTTCCAGCGAGTTATGCCCCCCTCCAGCTGAGGGCCTAGTAGTGACTTGTCCAGGCGGAYATGAGTATAGGTCTTCCCCTCAAGGGCTTCAGAGGATCTGTCTGCCTAGCCAGGCTCCTCTGGCCTGCCTGGTGCTACCTGAGTCATAGGTGTGTGCTGTGGAAACCACGTGAGAGAGAGACGGGGGGGGGGGGGGAGGCTCATGTAGGCATGATTAACTCTATGTGGAGTTGAGGTGGAGCCTGGTGGAGGTGTGTTGGCTGCAAGACCCTCTGAGCTGTTCCCCTGATGACCATCCCCTCTCCTGGTTCTCAAGACTTCCTGGGTATCGAATATGACCTTGCTGGCTCACTGTAGGTCATTGCTCACTGGAGGGTGCTAGCTTTGGAGTTCAGGCCCGTTCTGGAAGGAACAGTAAGGTTGCCCCTACAGCCAGCCAATCTCCACATCTCTGGTCCACACCATTTCTGTACCCATGGGCATTTTTGGTGTCATCTGCCAAGGAGACTACACGAAGTATTGGCTCTGTCCCTCCTTGCTGGTTGGAGGACAGCTCTGATTGGGACCAGAGTCCAGGGGAGGTGGCAGAGCCACCCCCACCCATCCTGCTCTGGGCTTTCTGCCCAGGATCAAGGTTGAAGAGGGCTGAGAAGTGGGGACTTAGTCATTGTACCAGGAGCAGAGCTTCCTTCCCTCTTGGGCTCCCTGGACATGCCACCACTTGAGGTTGGGACCCCGGGGACCTGGCCTAGAAAGGCTGGGTGATGGTGGTCCTCAGGCCCTGTGGCTTCTTAGGGGCTGCACCCCCTTGCCCTCTGCTGCATGTACTTTCTGAATCAGGGTGGTTAGCTCTCTTCCTCAGTTGGTTTCTTTGGTGGTGGGCAGGAAGGATGGATACCCGGCTTTGGCAGAGGTGGGGTGTACGTTTGCGGTGCCCTCCAGGATCCTTGGCAGTTTATGGCCGAATTGGGCTCAGCCCTTTTCTAGGGCCATTACCTGAGTCTTTCTGGGTAGGCTGTCTCTGCATGTCCTGTCCTTCAGGGCAGGTGGCTCCTGGGATTTTTGCTGCAGAATCTGCAGTGCTATGTGCCACAAACACTGCAGGGTGTTTATGGAATGACATAATGCCCTCTGCAGAGCCCCTACCCCAGAATTAGTGTGGTGTCTTCCCTGGCTTCTGGGGCAGACTGTTTTGATGTTGTCAGTCCCGAGTCTTGACAGCCGCGTGCTTTCCCCTGTGGTGATCAGCTTTAAGACTTTCTGGGTGTCCTTTGCTCTGACCACAGCACCAGTGGGTGCAGTGGTCAGAGCTTCAATCCCAAAGAGAAATCAGATGGGCTGGTTTCTTGTAACTTGGCCTGCGGAGTGGCAATCTTGCAAGGGGCTAGGGAGCTGAGGGAGGGCCGTTAGTACCTCTTTGGGGTGCACAGGCGAGGCCTCCCTCTAGCTGCCAGGGTATAGGGGGACATGTGGGAGCAGGCGCCGGGCAGCCTGGGGTTCCAGCAGGATATAGTGATGCAGAGTAGGAGAACGTGTGCTCAGGAGGAGCTTTAGAGAGGCTAGTGGCAAGTGTGTGGTTACAGACATGTCTAGGAGCGTTGGCCAGGGAGAGTGTGGGGTCAGGGTCTGAGTGACTGGGGACAGAGGGCTGGAGGGTAGGGCATTGGACACTGGGATTTGAATGCTCTGAATCTCTTAGGAGGTAGAGCCTGTGGAGATGACGTGTGGTAAAGACTCCTCCTGTACAAGGGACAACTGTCAAGGCAGGTAGTAGCAAATAAGAGATAGTTACTAGGTAAGAAGTAGGGGAGGCCTGGGGTAGAGCTGAGGAGGGCTGAGGTCCCTCCCAGCTGTCTAGAGGATCCTGTGAGTCAGATTTTGGGTGGACTCCATCCCATCTATCTGTATCCTATACTTAGGGGTGTCGTGGACTCTGGTCTTGGTCTCTCTGTATAGTACAAGGCTAAGCCATCTCTAGCAGGGTCCCTCCCCTCCCCTGCCCCCGCCCCCAGGTCTGGCATGAGTAAGAGGAGATGTAGTTCTGGATTTGTGCTGGTGTTGAGGGGTCCATGGACCCCTGTGGCTCTGGCTTCTTCTCCCTGACAATACTGCCTATGGTTTTTGGACTGCAGGAGAAGTTTGACTGACCCGGATGGGGCGTGCACGTGATGATATGGTCTATAGACAGCTTTGTGAGTCAGGATGTCCTCTTTAACCGTGTGTTCTTCCTTCCTCTGATGGCCCATGTGGGGAGGGCTGGCCTGCTCCATGCCTTGTGAGTGTTCATGATGCTACTTTGGTCTGGGCGGCCGAGCTGTAGACACTGGCAGCTTCCCTGGCTGCCTTGGCCAGTGCTATTTGTAAGACTTCTCTGGGAAGTTGTTTGGGGGTCCAGCTACAGCCAGACATCTGAACTGGTTGGCTTATTCTGATTCCCTGTGACCGATGTGTTGTGGTCTATAAGGGAGGATTTTGTAGTGTCAGATCTAATCTCTGTCCACCTGACTACAGGACATAAACACCACTTATTGATCCTTCTCCAGTATAGCTGATACCTTTGGTTCCTCTGACCCAGGCTGACATCTCCCAGGTCATAGGGTCATAGGACAGGTCACTGGTGGGTGGTGTGTACCCTTTGGTCATCTGGCTCTCGAAGCTGTGACTGGTAAGCTGGTTTTGCCTTGCTGGTGATGTAKCCTCCTTGCCCACGATGGCTTAGAAACTTATCTGCTTGTGGATAGTTATTGTGTCTCCTGTGCTGGGTAGCCGGACACATGGTCACTCATGGGACAGAGAAGAGGATGGCTGTTGGGCCCACGTGGCCCTGGACATGCCTGATAAGCTGTGAAGTCATTATCAGAGGGGGCTGTACAGTTCTTACCCGCGGTCATGATTTCAGTCTGGCATGGTGGAGATCCTTGGGGACCCTGCACCTGCTGGGACTTGTGGGTGAAGTGGTGTGGGAACTGATCTTTGGGGGCCCCTCTCTGTTCCCAGAGCTCAGGTTCCACCAGGACTCTTGAAATGACCTCTCCCCCCAAGACCCCTCTGCTCCTCCTGGCTGCTGCCCTGCTGGCCGCCCCCCCCCCCAGGTTTCCCTGGCTGCCTTTCTGAGAACAACACTCTGACTGTTGTCACCATCCTCCTGCTATGGCCTCCTCACTTGGTGTGGGAACCTGGGGACTGAGAGACCTGTGCTGTCAGCTGCGGTGTATCGAGCAGGACTGACAGTCAGCACATGGGATTGGCCCTTGAGACATGGGGAACTAGACGGGTGAAGGTCCTTTTGTCCCTTTGTCCTCAGTCCCYGCTTGTTATCTTGTTCACAGGGACCTGAGCCCTGCCAGCCTCCTGGCCAGCTTGTAGGGTCTACAAACAGCAGCCCCCTTGGCAGAAGGCCTGGACCTGGTTTGTAGTGTGTGGTCCTCTCCTTGCCTTCCTGCCTGTATCTAGGCCATGCTGGTGGTCTCAGACCTTCCCTGGGCTTTTAGAGTCCAAACCGCTATGAGCATAGGGCCCGCCTGCTGTTTGTGCAACTGGGTGCTGGGCAGAGTGTGAGTGTGGATGRCACTTGTATCCATGCCCAGCTCTCCGTGTGTGCATCTGAGTCCTGGTCTGAGAGTGTCTCTGTGTGCTTCATGTCTATGTGTGAGGTTCTATGTATTAGCCACATGTGAGTRTGCATGGCATGCATGTGTCTGAGTGTATACACATGTCCATATATGAGGTTCTGTCCTCATATGAGTGTGTATGGCTATATGTGTGCGTATGTTTGTGTTTACATGTAGGCTCTGTAGTAGCTCCATTGAGTATATGTGGCCCTGCGTGTGTGTCTGTGTATGCATTTGTTAATGGGTTYTGTGCATCATCCATATGTGAGTGAACATGATGTGTCTGTATGTAAGTTCTGTGTATTAGCCATACATGAGTGTACATGGCTGTGTATGTGTGTCTGTATGTATTCTTGTGTTCATCTATAAAGTTCTGTATATTTAGCTACATGTAAGTGTGAATAGCGTCATGTGTGTATGTCTTTATATGTGTATCCATGCATGTGGGTCTGTGTATTGTTCACATATAACTGTGCATGGCTATGTGTGAGCTTGTTTTTTTTGTACACTCTGTGTCCATGTACGAAGTTCTGCATATTATTTACCTGTGAGAGTTCATGGCATGTGTAAATATGTCTTCATGCACGTGTCTGTGCTTGAGCTTCAGTGTATCATATATCTATGAGTATGCACACTCATGTTCATGTGAGAGGTTCTGTATGTTGCCTATATATGGAGTGTACATGGCCATACGTAAGCTCGTGTCTATGTGTATACCTGTGTCATACATGAAGTTCAGTCTGTTGGCCATGTGTGAGCATGCATGGCTGTGTGTGTTGTGCACACCTTTGTTCATGCATCAGGTTCATGTATTGCCTTGTATGTGGCCCTATATAAGTGTGCCTGTGTG
>BDUI01001647.1:48680-104413 GCA_002335545.1 Apodemus speciosus | reverse complement strand
ACAGTGGGCACCACCACTACAACTCTACCGTGCTTGACTGTCCACTGTTGCCATCCACGATGCCATTGGTTAGACCATCCTTCCACCAGGAGCCTGTCCTGCCCTCCCAGAGGGAGCAAGGCAGAGGCTATCAGTGAAGTGTCAGGGTGTTTCACAGATGTGCCAAATTTTGTCAGATTCTCCAGCAGAGTGTCTTCCTTCCTGTATGGGAGAAGGGTCTGGTGCTGGTTTGAGTTGAGCTGGAGGTGGCACTGGCCACCCAGGTTGGCTGACGCCTTGATGTGCAGCTTGGCATGGGTGCAGACTGGGCCTATGTAAGCTACTACCCTTGGGAGAGGTGGCTGCACGGGCCAGGGCGGGGCTGAGGGCGGGGAACAGGCTTTCAATGACTTTGATGGGATTAGAAGCAAGGCCAGCAGGAAGCCTGGTTCAGGGCCAGGCCAGAGAGGAGAGCTCGTGAGGCCCTGAGCTTCTGGGGTGTCTGGCCATCCCAGAAAGCACCGAGGACTTCATCTCAGGGAGAGTGGCAATCCTTTCCCATGAAACCAACATCTGGAAGCCCAGACAGCTGTGGTTCTTCCCGGCTCCTGGACTATTCACCTACACTTCCTGTGTTCAGAAGTGGAGCAGGGAGAAGTGGCCTGGGCCTGCGGCCCCGTGCTTGCTAGCTTATTAAGAGCTGAACTCCAGTGTGCCCAGAGCACAGGCCTTGGCCCCCATTTCCAAGGAGCGGGTTCACTATCCCTGTGGATCAGTCTTGTAACAAGGACCACARGATCGGCCCTTAACATTGTAGTTGGTCTTCAGATGGTAGGCCATATGTGACACTTGATAAGTAGGYTTCTACAAGCCACAGGCTCCAAGATGCCATCTTACACCCCGTCTCCRGAGTCCTCCCAGCCTGGCTGTGCCCTTCTGCCTAGAAGGATCCTTGCTGTGACTTTGTTTTGTTTCCTCAAGTCAGATTGTCCTGCTCTACCCATGACCTGGCCAGAGAGAGGCCCTGCTTTGTGTCCAGGTGAGGAAGGAGTCTCTGGCGTGTCCTCACGTGTCTTCTCTGCATCTGTSCACTGGTTAGCAGATGTGCCTCRGCTCGGTCACCTGCCTGCTGCCTTAGTTCTGTGGCTTCCATCCAGATTCYTCAGCCYGCCCGGGGGCCCTTCCACCTTGGCCACACCTCTGCACAGCAGGACTGATGTCATGTTGTCYCCTGTTGGGCCTGCTTGTCTTTGCTTGGTTGTGTCCCATCTGACTCCTTCTCTTTGATTTCTCCTTCGGATCCCACCCTCCGYGTCTTCCTCGGCATTGGGTGAGAGTAGCTTCCAYCCCTCAGGAGTCTGTCCCATGTCCTGGAGAGTCCCAGAGTTACAGGATCCTGAGACMACTGTAATTGTACTTGTGGCTCTTGGCAGAAGCACAGTCGCCTTAGCATGGCCCTGGAGGATCCATGGGACTGTGAGCAGTGAGCAGTGTGAGAGGAAGCAGGCTGCTCAGTGGGTGCTCAGGCTAGGGCTGAGGTACCTTGGGGTACTGTGAGAGGGTGTGCTTCACTCTGCCATCTGTGGGGTCTATGTCTGGGCCCTGGGTTGGGAGCACCCCCCCCCCCCCCCCCGACAGGATAGTGAGTTGGTCTGAGCCAGTGTCCGGTTCTGGGTTACAGATGCTACTTGTACAGTTTCTGGCCCTTCCAGGGCTCACTCTGTCCCCGGCCTCCCTTACTGCTGGGAGACATACGGGACATCTTGGTTTCTCAATGGAAGGACGCCAGGCCCTGGCTGGTCAAAATTGGAATTCTTGCTGGGCCCTCCCTCCCTGTGGCCTATGCTAGACTGCAGGCCAGCCTTGCCCTAGTGTGGGAATCAATATGAGCTTCCTCAGGCCCAAAACTCACAGGACTCTCACAGGGGGAGGGCCGGCAGCTCCCTTGATCTGGGTTGGAGGTTTCCCTAGGCCTACAGGCATGCAGAGCAGGCTCCATCTGACCTCAGGGGATTGGGAGGTCTGTGGTTCTCATAGGCTGTTCAGCTTCAGAGTCAGGACTACAGCTCTGTTGATCTGTCCATAGGTGTGTCGTGTCGTGTTGTGTGCAGTTGTCTGTTGTGTTGTCCCTCGCCCCCAGCCTCCCTGAGCATGACTTTCAGGAATCCCTTTCTGAAGCCCCTCTCTGTCTGTGTGACCGGATGGCCTGGTGGAGTTCAGGACGCCCTGGTTCCCATCTCCTATCTTGCGTCTCAGTGGACCAAGCTTGGCTTTGGCACTGCTGCTGCCTACCGGCAGCAGGCCTGGGCAGGTGAGTGCTCCATGGATACCTGTGGTGTGGGCTGGAGGTGGTGTGCTGGCCCTGTGAGTCACTTGGATCCCGGAGTGGGGGTGGCAAGGTTGGCTGCCGCTGAGAGGCTCAGGCTGACAGGCCAAGGCTTGCCTGTAGCTACTTGATGAAGCCAGGTAGGAGCCTGCTTGAGACATGGTTGGACAGGGCTGTGTGGTCACAGGAAGTAAGGTGCCTCCTTTGGGCCAGTGGTGTTCATGAGGCCAGACCTTAGTGGCCACTGATGACTGGGCCCAGTTTGCCAGATTGTCTTCAATCTCGAGGCTAGCTGGGTCTTCCAAGAGGAGCAGGGAGGAGGTACCCTTGGTGGGAAGACTCAGAAAGAATGACCATGCAGGATCAACCAGGCAGGACCCTGATGGCTGGTGGTCATGTGGCTTTCTGTATGTGGGGCCTGCATGGACGTTTACTCTAGCCCTCTCTTAGGTAGACACTGTTCAGGAGCCAGGGAAAGTGTCTGATGTCAGATATGGCACTTAGTGGGTACTCTCAAGATCCTCCATTCTCCTCTCTGCCCTGAGGCCAGACTAGCTGCTTGACTAGGCCTCATGATAGCCTCTGGTCTCTGTGCTGAGGAGCCGCCAGTGTGTCAGGTAGAGGAAGAGGGGCGGTAACCACATCATCGTGGCTAAATTTAGCCTACAGGAGCTAGAGCTCTCTCCCATCCCTCCTACCGCTCTGCCCGCTGTGCTCAGCATGGCTGCCTGTCATAGGACGGAAGTTGAGGTCTGGGTGGGGGTGCTTGTCCTGACTGGGGACAGAGGAGTGAAGCCTGGGGAGGCATTGGATTCGTTGGACTGAGAGGAGGAGGGTGAGAGACAAGGGTGAGATCAAGTTGGCCCCAGTGCTCCCTGGAACAGTGGGTCTGCTTGAGGGGTAAGAGGTGGCATCTTCAGGTTACACGTTTACCCCCTCATGAGGGATGTGTTATGCTAGTAAGTGTGTAGCAGCCTACCTGGGTGGTGATGGGTGCGCACTTAAGCCTTTTTCAGTTCTCTTGGTACGAACACCACCATGGCTGACCCGAAGCCACTTATGTGATGTTATGTCACTGTGTTAAAGAACTGACTGCAGAAGAACAGGTCCTGCTGTTCTGCCTCCTCAGAGTGGTCATAGTGCTCACAGGTCTGCTCCGGGGCTGCTCAGTGTCATAGGACCTACGGCTGGGCTTGGCCCAGGCAGCACCTGGCAGATAAGACCCCGACTAAGAGGCCTGGCAAAGATGGGCTCCCCTGGCCGGTCATACAGGCACAGGTTAGATCTTAGGCCATGTATGATCTACACAGACATGGCTGTGTTCATTGTAGAGGTGAGAACACATCTTAGCAGCTCTTCCTGTTAGAGACTTCTCCGGCTTGTGACATATTCAGGTGGGCTGTGGTAAGGCCTGTGCCTCACAAGGGGACCCTCAGCGAGTGAACAGTGGCCTGTGACTAGTCATCTGGACTTGCTCTGTGTTCTCAATGAGTTCTGTCAGCGCAGAAAAGAATGGATGGGGTTGTGTGGAGTGTGGTTGAGATGTGTTCAGAGCTTAGCAAGGAACCATACTGAGGCTGGAAGCAAGCCTGCTAGCTTTGAGAGGTGGCCCTGCAGTTCTGGATACCACCTCCTGTGGGGTCAAGGTTAAGCCCTGGACAGGCAGAAAGGGTGACACTAATAAACATTGCCATCCATGGATGCTAAGATGGCAAGAGTCAGCTTTCTGAGGTTTGGTGGACACAGATGGCCACCAGATGATCCTGTGAAAGGCCCACCACCTCATCCCTACCCTCGCCTGAGGTACAGGCCTTGTTTACAGACCAGACCCAAGGCAGGTGGATTTAGGGGTCATAATTGTCTACCAGGCACCACTGTGGTGGCATGGCTCACCTCTTGTGATAAAGCCTTGGTCAGAGCAGGACAGGCACCAGACAGAACCAGGCAGGCTGGCTATGGTAGTCCCTCAGTCAGGACTGCTTGGGCTGTCGACTGTGGGCTGATGTGGGTATAATCCTGTCTGAACCAAATTTACAGGGTCTGGAGCCTCAAAGCAGATAGAAGAAGTGGTCCTGGCTAGCATACAGAAGGGCAGTAGCCTGGGATCTGCCTGTCTGGATGTTGTGTCATTATGAAAATAACACAAAACCCCAGCCAAATAAAAGCACAAAAATATGCTGTGTTTTCTCTGACTTAGAGCCAGGATCCCGGGAATGCTTTATTGCAAAGTGACAACCCGGGGATGTCTCTTGTGGTCTTCCACCTCATCCTGAGTTGGTGTGCACAGGTATCTGGGTCTGGGAACAGAGGAAAGGGTTATCGTGACAGTTAGTTGGGGGTACTGGGGGATGGGTGAAGGCAGGACTGCTGCTGGCCATCAGACCAGGAAAAAGAGAATCCTCTTGCACCCCACTGTCCCAGGTAGCTATGACCCATGGGCTTCTCACATGCTCAGGCCTGGCCAGTTCTCACCTTCTGTCCCTGGCCAGCCCCCTCCTCCAACCCCAGATCCCATCAGAAGAATCTCAGATGGGTACGTGTACCTCAGAGTGCCGTGAGCGACTTCTGGCGCCCCTCCAGCCTTGAGGATCTCTTGCTCATCTCCCTGTTCCCAGGGCTGCTGTGGTGGAGTCAGTGTGTGGGTCAGCAGCAAGTGCTTGCTGCTTAGAGCTGCCCCTGTCAGCTGGACTGGACCGCAGGTCCCCATCGCTTGAGCAGGACAAGCCCAGTGTGACAGAGCCTTTTAAGTCTTAGACTTGTTTGAGGGGTTGGGTGGAAGACTGTGTGCCGTGTCCCCATGCTCAGCCCCCATCCCTGGGCCTGGGCTTGGACCTTGACTGGAAGGCCACAGAAGGAGCCGTAAAGCCTGAAGAGTGAGCCCTTGTGTAGATGGAAGGTAGTTGGAAGTACAAAAGCCTCTTTCCTGCCATGTTCTTGAAGCACCCTCACGGCACTTCCACAGACACTGCTGGTCAGGCCTGACCTTCCCAGCTTTAGGCCGTGCTGCTTCTCACTCCACTTCCTAGCACTGGCATTTCCAGGCCTCCAGGCCTCCAGGCCTAGCCTTGCATCTGCTCTGTAGGACTTGCCCAGGACTTGACTGCCTGGCTCGCTGTTGAGTGTGCTGCTCGCTGTGTGAGGGCATAGGCGAGGAGCAGCCTTGCCCAGGGCCCAGGCCAGGACGAGGCACATCGTCAGATCATGAAGCATCCTCATATGCCAGCTGGCACTGGGTTCTGTTGTCCCTCCAGTGTGCAGATGGGGAGCAGCCCAGCCAGGTAACCTGATCTGCTTCTGGTCAGGTATCTGGCTGGAGGTGGCGGTAGATTTGCACTCTGGTCAGTGCTTCTGGGCCCTGGTCAGGTAGGGGTCTATTTGCACCAAGCACTGTTTGTTTTAGTTTGAGGAAATGAGGTTGGTTCCCAGTCTTCTTCCAAGAAGCCCTTGGTTTCGGCCATCGGGAGCTGCCTGTGGTCACAGGTGTCTGGCGAGGGTGGAGGGCCGGGCGGGTCCTGGGAAAGGGGAACTGGGCTATAGGGCCAGTGCCAACGACACTTGTTCCTGAGTGCCTGGCTGCCTCCAGAGGCTCACCCGGCTTGCTGCCTTTCCCTCCTAGGCTCCTGCTCACTGACCAAGCTGCATCGCCTGAGGCTGTGGGACCCCGAGCTGGCAGGCCGGGGACTGATGGGGCCCCCGCCATGGTGGGACCTCTCATCTGCCCTCACCATGAGGCTGCGCCTTCTTGCGTCTTTCTCTGGAGGGGGCCTGGCGTGGCGGGCAGGGGACCACAGGTGGCTGGCAGGTGAGGGTAGGGTGTGGTGTGGTATAGGGGATCTTCCTGCAGGATGTAGGAGTTTTGGGGAAGGAGAGGATTTGGGGACCACAGGGGAAAAGAGTCTGGGTTCAGGAGTCTAGGTACAGACTTTGTCCTGGCATATACCTGCAGCCTGTCATGGCTGGGCCAATCTAGGCTGCACAGCTCAGCCTGCAATGGACAAACAAGCCTGTCCCAAGAGTGCCCACATATCTGGGCCTCACCTGGGTATCAGGGCCAGGAAGGTTTTAGGAAAAAGATCCAGGCTTTAGGCTGTTGCTAAGTCAGGGAGATTCTTTTATCTTGGGGCTCTAGGTAGGACCTATCTCTCCTGGATCTGGCTTATTCTCCTTCTTCCAGGTGCAGAAACAGGACAGGCGAACTGTGGGGTTTGTCTGGCTGGAGAGATGTGGAGGACTGGGCCTCTCTTCCTGGGCCTGGCATTGATACACCCTTGAGAGGGCACTAGAACTCTGGCCTGCCTATTGCTGTGAGACATGGCTGGCCTGGCTACCTGGGAACACTTGAGGGGGCGGAAATGGGAGCCTTTTGGTGCTCTGAGGGGTAGAGGGGCTGCCCTGTCTCTATAGCTCCTGTCTTGGTGGCGGGTTGCCTGGCTTTGGCTCTTCCCTCTTTCTAGTAGCAATGACGTCCTTTGTGTAGTGTGCCCTGGGCTATGCTTTGTGCCCACATGTCTTTATAGATATCCTGAGGACGCACTCTTCTGCCCCCATTTGAGGGGAGACTGAGGCTCAGAGAGGGGAAGTCACCTTTCCAAAGCCACTGGGAGGCTCAGAGCGTTCACACTGGACCATGTGCTCTTTCTGGGCCTTTGCAGAGTGTCCTTTGTGGTTTGTAGTGTACAGTTGAGACAGCTCAGCAGCATGCTGAAGGCTACATGCAGAGATGAGCCCAGAGCCCTTGGATGCCCTGGCCTGCTGGAGTTTTAGCTTTTTCGCCACTTCCTGCTGCCTTTCTTTTCTAAAGACTTCCTTGAATTTTATGTGTATGTTTTTGTCTGAAAGTGTATAACTACACCATGCGCATGCCCAGTGCCTACAGGGGCCAGAAGAGGCCAGCTCCTCTGGAACTGGATTTGTAGATGGTTATGTGGGTGCTGGGAACCAGACCTGGGTTACTGTGTGCATGTAGGTACCCACAGAGGCCAGAAGAAGGCATGGAATCCCCGGAAGCTAAGGTTATATGTGTGTGAGCCACCTGATGTGAGTGCTGGGAACCGAACCCCGGTCCTCTATAGAGCAGTAAGTACCTTAACTGCTGAGCTGTCACAGCCCTGTGTGTCTTTCTGGCTTGCTCTTACCTCTTCCTAGTTGTTTGTTTTCTAGGAAGGAGACCAATGTGGCACATTAACATGGTGTATGCAGGGAAGTCAGTAGGCTCTGAGCCCAGGTATCTTAATTAGGCCTAGTGTGTGCAGCCACCCCGAGCCTGGCATTTCTGATTCATTTGCATTGTTCTTGAGCTTCTGGGTAGGTGAGAGGGTCCAGCTTCTCACCTCTGACAGTAAGAGATACCTTATTGTCCTTTGTCACATTTACCAGATGATGCTGAGGGCTTCCTAGGGCTGGGCGGGCTGTGATCTTCTCAGACAGAGTAGAGCTCCAGACCGTGTAGGTTTGGGGGTAGGGGAGGCTTTATCTATGTTTGGCCATTGCCTCCTCTCACCTGTATAGAGGGATAGAAAGCTAATCTGAGTCCCGTCTGGATGGAGGTTTTGGTCCCTAGAGTCTGCCGAGAGGCTGTCCTGCAGCGTGTCATTTATTCTGTCCCCTGTCCTGAGACCCTTCTCTGCTGGTGGCTGACTGTACACTCCTCTCAGATTCTGGGGCATGGGCTGCAACACACACTGCCGCCTGTCTCCTGTCCATCCCGGGCTGCTGCTGCACTCTGAGTTGCAGTGGGCAAGGTTGGAGGGGGAGGCTGTGAAGGTCTCTTTTCTCAGCTTTAGGGAGGTTGTGAGTGATGAGCAGATGTGAGATTCTTGCCTCATACTAGCTGTTGTCATCTAGGCAGCAGTCTCTCTCACTTGCTGTTGGATGAGGAGGAAGTACAGAGAGCCTAACCATGCAGCCTGTGTGCAGAGATTCACTGGGGTGACATTCTTGATTGGGGGTTCAGCCTTATGGGAATTATAGACCCCAGCTAAGCCAGACATGGGGGTCTCAGAGGCTAGGGAGGTTACTGCGGCTTAACCTGGGGCTCTAGGCTGTGAGTGACATATACCTGTTTCACATCCTCACATGGAGACAGCCCTGTTATCTTATGGATGGATGTGGTAAGTAGAGTCTCTGTTGGTTTCCATGATCTGCAGTGCAGACTCTGTCCATGTGGCGTTAGGGACAGTGAGGGTGCCTGGGCTGTGGATGGTGATTGGGAAGTCCCATTCCCACTCTCACAGATAAAATCCTGTCCCACCGGAAGAGGCTCTGGCAGCCAGGCCCCTATAGTTATTGGGAACTTGCATTGTATGCTCTGGCCAGTCACGAGGGCATAGGCAAGCCCTTGTCAAGGGGAAGATAAATGTGCTGGCGTGGTATGATGAGGAGTCACAAGGGCATGGGTGAGCCCCTGCTGAGGGGAGGGTGTACAGGCTGGGTCTGGGTCTTCTGCAGAGGCTGTGGGGTTGGGGAGAGGCTGATTTCTGAGCCTGGTGCCCAACAGATGCTCCACTTTTTAGGCTCATCCCTGTTTCTGTCTATCATGTGGGTCTGGATGCTACCCACTACACCGCATCATGCTTACGTGTGGAAAATATCGATGTTCAGTGGGTGTGGGAGGATTTGGGGATGTCCCCACAGGGGCACTCTCTGCCTGGGAGTATCCCTTGGTCCTGACCGTCCAGAGTCCCCAGCGTCCATGTCCCATGAAGCCACCCACTAGGTGGGTGAGACCCGGGGTGGGCATGGCCCAGATTCCCTCCAAGTGTGATTTGAAACCAGTCAGGAATGCAAATGAAGGTGAGGATTGTGAGGGAGGGCAGGAAGCCCAGCCGGGGTTCTGTGGGTTCCACGACAGAGCTGTGGGCAGGTGGGTGGTGGGACCTCTGAGCCACCAGGAGCGTACAAGGCTCAAATTGAAACAATCATTTCTCTTCCTGTTAGATAGAAACTGCCTTCGAGAGTCTGTAGCCTCAGGGCCCCCTCTCCTTACCGCCATTGGGGTTTTTCTTGAAGTCCCCCCTCCTCCTCTCCCGCCTACTTGCTCTCCTCCAGAGTCTGGGCAGGCACCACAGAGTGTTGGGGACAGGCAAACAGTTCAAGGGGACAGCCTGGAAGGGAGGCTTCAAGTGTCCAGAAAGAAGCCCTGCCTGGCCTTAGAAAGGTAAGCGTCATTCTAGACTCCCAGGACGGAATGCCCTCACCCCTATCCCCAAGCCTGGGACATCATGACTGGAATTTTCAGGGTCCAAGCTGAGGGTAGTTTCTGTAGGGCTGAGCTGTGGTAGAGAAAGGGTTGTCAGAAAACTGTGCATAGGCTGGCTGGCATCTCGTCCAGGCTCAGGAAGCCCCTGTTCTCCCAGAGTGGAGGCCTTGCTGCAGGACAGGGCAACGGTTCTTCTTGTGGTGTTTCTGCTAGCCCACATGGTACATGCCAGCTTAAAAGATGCAAGATGTGTCTTCATCACTCTGCAGTCTGTTTCTGAGGTGTTGACAGTCACCTGCTCTGTGTGAGTATGAAGTGATTCCTGTTATCAGTGTCTTTGCCTGGTACAGAGTGGTGAGGGCGTCACACAGCTGCTCCCCAGTAGCCCTGTCTCTCTGCTCATGTCCCTCTGTGGCTTTTCTCCCATTCAAGCAGCCTGAGGATGTGTTGGTGTGACTCCCTCCCCTTTGCCTGCCCCTGCCCCTGTCCCTGCCCCTGTCCCTGCCCCTGCCCCGCCCCTGGCAGTACCTCTCAGGCTACAGGGCAGGAGGCTTGGCGTGGAGGTTGGGCGGCAGGCTGGAATAGGTTGCCTGCCATGCTCAGAGAACCGCTAGCCCTGCCTTGGTCTCTTGCTTGGGATAGGAAGCCAATTCACAGGACTTTCTAGGGTCCTGTAGCTGAGTGTTACCTGTTCCTCTGCCCTCCTGACTTTCAGCAGTGGCTGGGCAGTGAGCCACTGTTGCCTTGTAACCATCTCTGCAGTAGAGAAGGTGCTTTTCAGTACAGTCTGGGGCGCCAGATCGGATCTTGGGTCCTCTCAGATAACTCTGAAGCATTTAACTGTACTGAAAGGCACCCACCTTTCTCTACTGTAGGGTTGGCTATGTGGCCGGTAGACTGGGCACAAGCATCCATTAAGCCTTCTCCCCTGGGTAGGTGAGAGGGACGATCCCGGGTCAGGAGCCTGGTGCTAGACAAAGCACTCTGGAGTGATACTCTTCCCCATAGCTTGCACAAGCCTGGGCCCTGTAGCACCTCACTGCAGGCCTCCAAGGACGAGCCCACCTAAAGGACTTCACTAGAGTCTACCTCCACGGGTGTTCATTTATCTTTGCCGAAGAAAGTCCCTTGCTCTCAGAAGACACTGTGAGCTCACAAGAGGAGGTAACAGCGAAGGAGCCAGAAATTAGGCACGTCTGTATAGTATGGTCAGGTTAGAGCCAGGCAGGGGTGTCTGCAGTGGGCACACTGGTACCTGATAAGCCTGAGGCTGTGAACAGCTGTGAGATCTCTCTGCTGCCCCCTAGTTGTATTCAGGCAAAGGAAAAGTGCCATACAGCCGGGGGCTGGAGGGAGTCCCGCTGGGATCACCCAGCTCCTGGCCAGAGTGTGCCCTCTATACAGATGCAGATACATCCATGGATGGCATACAGGCACGTCTCTAAGTGTGAAGAGTTTGGGAATGGAGATGGCCTGGTGGTTTGGGCACCTCAGCAATTAGACAACTCAGACAGTGACCGCCATGGTTGTTGGGCCAGAGGGTAATGGTACTGATTGACAAGTATCGGGTGAGGTGGGAGGCCTGTGGACTGTGAGCTTCAGGGAGGGTTGGCATTGTGGGTAGCCACCTGTTGGCACCTTAGCCTTCACGCCTGACTATACTGGTATCTTCACTTCTCAACTCTTACCTGCATGCTACCTGGCACAGACACAGCCTGGGCATGGGGCCTCCTCCCCCCCGCCCCCCCCCCCGTCCTGGCTGTCCTACCCACTTCTCTCACTGTGGTTTGATTCTGGCCACACCTGTCACCAGCAGGCCCAACCGTAGTACCATTCGAGGCTGTATGGGAGGTAGCTGCTAGACTAGGTACTGTTTCCTGTTCCTCCCGCTGCCCCTCCCTGGACAGCCCCAAACTCACTGAGTGTGGTCAAGAGAACCTACAGCACTGTCTCTTTGCCACCTGCAGAACCCATCAGCCTCTCTGGGCTCCAGCCTCCATCTGCACAGTGGAGTAGAGCAGGCTGTTCTTCAGGTGATGGTGGTGATGGTGGTGATGGTGCTGATGCTGCTGGTGGTGGAGAGAGTGGTGACGGTGTAGTGATGATGATATTGATGGTGACCGTGGTGATGGTGATGATGATGGCAGCACTGATAGTTATGATGATGGTGATGGCGGTGATGCTGTTAATGATGGTGGTGGTGGTGGTGGTGGTTGTGATTTTGATAGTGAGTGTGTTGATTGGGATAGTGGTGGTGATGCTGACTGTGATGATGGTGGTGATGATGGTGATAACTGTGTTGATGATGTTGAAGATGATGCCAATATGGAGTATGATGATTGCAATATTAATGTTGATGGTGATACTGTTGATTATATTAATGGTGGGGATGGTAATTTTGATGATGGCGATGATATCGAAGTAACAATCATTGGTTCTTCTTGAGGCCCTCACAGCCATCCTCCTATCTTGAGATTTATAGTGGGTATTGTTTGCCATGCTTACACCCTTGGTGATGCCATCTYTGTGATGCCGTTGCAGGGGTACGTGAACACTAGGAGTTAAGTTTGGCCAGGACAGTGGGGCTTAGCTTGCTATACCCTGATGGAAGTTCAGAGAAGGGCAAGGGATGCTACAGCCCTTCCTTGAAGTCTAAGAGAGGCTCTTGCGGAGTCACCTGCAGATCTGGCTTAGAGACCCCTTTGCCTTTGCATCTGTTCCTGATGATAGGCTATACAGCCAGTCCTCTGCATTTGCTATAATCCTCCCCCAGGGACCAGCGGCCTTGAGTAATACCCCTGAGCCCCTCACCTTCACTTCAGGCCTCCTCGCCACCCTGTTTCCCCGTCTCCCACTCTGAGTTAGTACACTGGGGAGACTGCAGTCTCCAGCATCAAGGCCTCCTGGCCTAGGAGAGTGGGTAGTGGTGGGTGGTGAGGTCAGGGAGATGGCTCAGTTTGTGACAGCTCATAAGACAGGGTGCCTCTATGGCTAGTGACCATAAAGGTGGGATTGACATTCGGAGTCTCTGAGGCCCCCTGGGTCCGATGAACTCCGGGGTTGGGTGGAGCTTGTAGGAACAGTACAGCCAACACTACAAACTGGTCCAGCCCCCAGCTCTGCATAGAAGGCCTGCATACTTCAGGCTGTCTGGGAACCATCCATCTCTTTCTGAGCTGTGCTCCCCCTCCCCCCTCATCCTTACCTCTTTGCTAGTGGCCTGGTGTTTAGCTGCAGGGACAAATGTTGATCTCTCAGGATGATCATGGCTGACCCTCCCACTGGGCCTCTGGGGCATCTCTGCAAAGCTAAAGGTTGCTTGGATGGGGCAGGGCCAGGAAGTTAGCTTTGGACTGGTCAGCCCTTCCCTGTGGGGCATGCAGGGATAAAGCCCAGATGGGTGCCTGGGACTACTGTTCACTTTCTGTGGTTACCCATCGGTGGTGGGGGTGAAGGAAATACACTTCTGTTCACTGCCTTTGTCTTCCTCTCCCTACTGCTTCTCTCAGGGTTTTGTGGGCTGGGGCCATCACAGGCTCAGAACCAGGCTCTGCTGCATTCTGGCCCCTGTGTGCTGACAGACTTTCTGGGTCTGGGTCTATGAGATTATCTACCGGCTCACTGACCAGTTCAGTTCTCTCTGCTCGAGGGGCCCCTGTGGTGGCTGCCTGTGCTAATTGGGTTGGAATCAGTCTCTTTTTCTGACTACCCAGGAGGATCCCATTGGCCTGAGGCTTCCTGAAAGGTGGCTGAGATAGTGGCTGGGCTTTTGAGGGAAGGGCTTGGTGATCCCAGCACAGGCCCCTRGAGCGGTAAGCTGACACTGGGAGAGGAGAGGAGACAGCTCACAGCTGGAGGTGGCCACTGGGAAGTCCCTCCTCAGGGAGTGGAAGTAGTATGCTTGGGCACACAGGACTACTGGGGACTGTTCTCTGGGCTGGTACAAATGCCCCAGTCCATTTTACAGGGAAGGAAACTGAGACTCAGCAATATTGAGGGGTCCCCGTGGCCTGCCTTCTTCCTCTTCCCTCCTGCACTGACCGCCCTCTGCCTCCCTCAAGCCCTGGCATCATGGTCCCTGTCACGTTCCCATTGCTGCTCTCCAGGGCCACCACTTCTCCCTCCCAGGGCTTCAGGGGAAGCAGTACTTCCGGAAGGTGGAGGCTGGAGGTGGGCAGCCCAGGAAGCTCTGAGGACCCATGAGCTACCCACTGCAAAGTTTCAGTTCCGGGGGGTGTCCCCGGGCGAGGAGCTTAGAACACGACAGCCATCTCGGCGCTGGCTCACCTCGTGGGCTTTGGCTGCATGCTGGGTACCCTCCTCAGGCCCCTCCTTGGTGGTCCCAGGTTCTCCACCTCTCATGTGCTCTCCATTGGACCCCTCTGTCCTTCCTGCCAGGCTCTAGATGAACAGTCACGTGGTCCACTTCTGTTGACCCTGACACACAGACACACAGCCTGCTTAGATCCTGCTGTGCCAAAGTGCTGTGCATGATTGGGCTCCCCTCTCCAGGAGCTGGGGTTCCCTGGAGGGGTTGTGAGGCTCTCCCCACCCCAGCTGCAGTGGGCCGGAAGGGGGTTCATGGGGGCTCCCTGGGCCTCCTGCTGTGGGTCCTGCTGCTGGCAGGCATTCTGCAGACACCGTATGGCATAGGCGCTGGCGGGGGCTGGTGCTCCTCGCTTGTGTATGACCTCCCTAGTGCCTGGCACCTCGGAGTCACCAGAGGTGTCGCCAGTATTTCGGCATTCAGTATTTCAGTTTTATTAATGTCACCCACCCGTCTAGGGAATGGCCATGGGTGCTGGGCTGGGGACAGTCCATCTCTGCTCTGTGCTGGCTTGCTATTTAAACCTCCACACATTCACAGTGTGGTCAGCTGTGTACCAAGGGAGTACTCTCCGGCCCCTCCTCTGCTCACCCTTCCAGCTGCCCGGGATGTGTGTGGGATGATGGGCATCTTCCTTGTGAAGACGGACTTTCTATTCTTTGTCTGTCCTTGAGGTACATGTAAGCCCGCTGTCTGAATTCCTTCCCCAGGGTCCCTGGCTATGTTGGCGGTGGTCCTGCGGAGGTATCTCGGATCGGAGGGTTATGTATGGGATCCTCGTGCCTTATAATCGGAGGTCATGCGACTCACTTGCCCCACTTATGTTCCTGAGGTCTCTGTGACCTGGCATTCCCAGGTCTGAAGCGGTGCTAACATCCCTGCAGGTCCAAAGTGAGGCTGTCAAAAGGGGGCCATGGCTTCTTGGGGTGGTGACAGCTAAGTGCCAGGCAAAGCAGAGCATGCACACAGCACACGCGCATGTAAACACATACATGGCTTACGTGCACATGGCTTGCATACATACAGGATGAGCCAGGAGGCTTTCCTTGCGAGGATGTAAAGGCATTTCTTGCTCATTCTCTTCTTGATTAGAAAGTTTTTTTCCTCCAGAAGGTTCCAGAAAACACACCCAGTCTATTGTCACCCAGGCTCTGGGAAGGTGTCTACAGTGGACATTCTTTGTAAACAGGAAAGCCTGGGGTGGAGGCCTGGGGCTGTGGGGACCTGCCAAGGTAGGCATTGCTCTGGTGGCAGCCCCCTCCACACTGGAGCCCCAGAGACTTCCAGTCGGTTTGGAACAACTGTAGGAGGCTTGGCTGTCTACCACCAGGCTGCAGGCAGGGGAGAAGGCTGGGGGAGGGGTGCCTAGGGGAACCTTCACACCAGGACAGCCAGTTCCCAGACTGTAGGCTTAGCTCTTGCTCCTGCTGTCTCCCTGTCTTCCTGAAGTCTCTGCCTGTGCCACCTTGGCCTCTTTTCTCCTCCCTTGGTTTTTCCCTCCTTAACAGTTTCCAACTTGAGCCACATATGGGCGGTACCTTGCAGGGCCAGAGGAGCTTTGGGGTAAGCCGGTAGGTAGCTGGCGGCCTTACAGTCTGCCGCCCTCCCTCCCTCCCTCCTTCCTCTTCTCCTGCTACGGCCATAGCAAAGCCCAGAGCCAGAAGAGCAGCTCCAGCTTGGGGCTTTCTACACAGACCCAGTTGTGGCCTGCACACCCTACCCCAGGCCTTCCCATGGCTGCAAGGATCCCTCCTTGGCGCCCTGGGCAGGAACACTCCCATGTAGTGAACATGGCCAGCTTTCCCTGGTGCTTGGGGACAGCTAGCTAATGAGAGCCACCCTTAGTGTGACTAGCTGTCCTAGACCCTGCGTCACTCCTGGTGTCCAAGTCCTCCCACGAACGGGGTTTAAAGAGCCGAGGAATCTGAGGGCCTTCTCTTCTGGTCATGCCTCATCCTGTTCTCAAAGACCAGGAAGAGTGGACCCTCTCGGGCCCAGCCCCGCTCCTTCCTGGTACCCACAGCATTACTCTGCCTTCTGGGACGCCTGCAGAAGGTACTCAAGGTCAGCAAAATGTGTCTCTCGGCCAGACTAATGGGGGTACTGTGAGGCTTAGACTGGTGCTTCGTAGGGTCTCACAGTGGTACAAGCAAGACAGCATGGGATGGGGAGGCCTAGTGGCTTCCAGGTGTCCCAGTGGTGTGGACTAGGTTGTGGTTGCCTGGCCTGGGGCAGCTGCAGATGTAGTAAGTCTGCCTTCAGGCAGTTCTTGTCCAGAACCTTCGCATAGCCTTCCTCTGTCATAGGTCGGAGGCGGAGACTTTCCTGACGTGGTCTCAGTAATTCAGTTGGCGTCAAAGGCACAAAGACATTCCTGGCTTGAATAAGCAATTGGATTTTGTATTTGTTCCTTTGAGACACCCCCATTCCCCGTGGCTCTTCCTCTCAAATCCACGCGGAGTGTAATAGCTGTAGAGCTGGTTGGTAGTTGATGTCTTGGCCAGCAGATGCTCATCACCACTTGGTTCCGATAGTAACATTTTTTCTTATGTATTGGGTATTTTACCTTCATGTATGTAAGTGTACTCTGTGCATAGAGTCCCTATGGAGGCCAGAAGAAGGTATCAGATCCCCTGGAACTGGAGTTACAGGTAATTGTGGGCCCCCACGTGGGTGCTGGGAACCAAACCCTGATCCTGTGGAAGGGCAGACAGTGCTCTTAACCCCTGAGCCGTCTCTCCTGCCTTTGTTTTTGAGACAGGATTGCTCTTTGTAAATCAGGCTGGTTTCAAACTCACAGAGATCGTCCTGCCTCTCTACTCCTGGATTAAAGGCATGTACCAAGTCACTTCACCCAGCTAGTTCTGGATTCTTAAATTGGCTTTTTTTTTTTTTTTTTAAGTTCAACAAGCTGGTTTGTTCACAGTTTTGTGAATGGCAGGGGTTTCTGACAGGTGGAGTAAGGTTCATTTGCTGACGGAGTTGATCCCTTCTGTCAATCAGGGCAGCCACAGAAGCCAGGGTGGCCTCACCATAGCGGACCTGGTCGCAGTGGGACCTCCTCCTGCATCCTCCTCTTGAGGGGAAGAAGGGAGGGAGCTCTAGGAGTCTTAGGGATGGAATTTGGTTAGGTTTCTCTTGAAGGGCTGGTCCTGGTGGCAGGGCCTCTGTGCCATTATTGGCTTGGAATTGGGATCACCCTGTACTGTCCTGGCCACCAGAGTCAGAACCGGCTTATTAGCTTTGTCCAGAGTCAAGTCTGCTCTGAGTCCTGGCCACAGTGCCTGTGCTGTCTTAAGGCTGGTGGAGTGCCCTCCACCATCTGCTCTGGGCTTCTTTCTGCTCCGCTCACATTCTAGGAGTTAGGCTCAGAGTGGCGAGGTCTTCCCAGGGTGCCCACACCTAGGTGGGTTAGTCACTCATTTCATGTGCCTGTAGGTGTCCCCGACTTACCACGAGTAAGCGCCATGCCAGGCGGAAGGGAAGGCCAAGACTGTTGGCGTTTGGGAGGTCCTGGCCCCAGCCCTGCTCAGTGGGTTGCAGTCTCCTGCTTGGCACACTTCCGCCCCCTCCACAAGGCCACCTGGAGGGCCCCCACCCGCATGGGAAGTGCCAGTACCTTCCTTTCCGTTGGCCCCTTCCTTCTACCAGGCCCCACAATGGGCTCCAGTGGAGTGAGGAGCCGAGGGCCTGCAGTCTGGACTGCCCTGCTGTGGTCCAGAGGGAAGGGTCACAGACATTAGAGCTGTGCTCGCCCTAACCCCAGAGTCTAAGATGGATGCCAGTGGCACCTCTTGGGCCCCTCAAAGGTAGGCCGGCTTTTAGAGTATGGAGAGGAGTCCTGGCACCCTAGGTTTGCCTGTGCCTTGAGTGAGTGGGGAGTGGGCGATTCCCAGGTCCTAGAGGATGCTCTAACCCTCCTTTCTGCCCATTCTTGTCTTGCAGACTTCTCTACCCAGGTGAACTCTTCGTCCCTCAGCTCTCCAACGGGCCGAGGCTCCATGGCTGCCCCCTCGCTGCACCCCTCCCTGGGTCCCGGAATCGGCTCTCCACTGGGCTCCCCTGGGCAGCTGCACTCGCCTATCAGCACCCTGAGCTCCCCCATCAATGGCATGGGTCCACCCTTCTCTGTCATCAGCTCCCCCATGGGCCCGCACTCCATGTCAGTACCCACCACACCCACATTGGGCTTTGGGACTGGTAGCCCCCAGGTGAGTGCTGGGCTGAACTTTGGGGACATGGGACAGAAAGTGGGAGCTTTACCTGTAGGCTGTGAACCAATGGTTCAGAACTAAGATGTCTACTTTTTCTTCATGAGAGTGGGCTGCAGAGTCATGCTGGTCGTGGTAGGGCTGAGTCTCTCTCTGGCTGACCCACACTGGCTTCTGAAGCTCTGTCAGTTGACGTTCCTGCAGCTGGTCTTCAACTCAGCCTGGAGCCTGTCCCCATGACTGTGGAACTCTGGGGTATCTGCTTCCTTGGGTTTGGGGCTGCCTTCCAGGGATCCCTGAGGGCTCATAGATTCCCCTTCCCAGGATACCAGATTCAGTATCCCTAGGCCTTCGGGGCAAGCACATCCTGGTCCTGGGATGCCTATCCTTAGGTTCTACAGAGACCCCTGGTGGCATCCTGTGTGTGGCCCATGGCTTTCTGTGGCTCTGTGGATGGTGGCTATCGGCAAGGCGCGACTTCCTTTTCTGTGGGCCCTCGTCCTGCTGTGGGCACTCTAGGGGTCTTGCCAGCCTCTTCCTCCCAGGGCCCTGAATACCTGTTGGATGTTTTATAGAGCCTCACCCTGCTTCTATTTTCTTGAGAGTCTTGGTGGGTTTCTAACAGGACTTTTGTCCTTAGTGACATGAAGCTCTACATCTGGAGAGCAGCTCCTTAGGGTTCCTTTTACCCTTTCTGAAACAGGCCAGGGGTCCCCTTTCTGCTCTGAGCCTCTCAGGTTGGGATCTGTTTCCTCCCCACCCCCAATAGCTTTGCTGTGCCACCTCCCAGTGGCATACCTGGGACCGTCCTCACTAAAACCGAAGGGCCAACAGCACCTATGTGTCCCTTAGATTTCTGAAGCCTTGTGCCCTGGGCCATGCTGTCTCCTATGCCCCCTTTCTGGTGCTGGGGTGTGTGGAGAGACCACTCACATCTCACAGGTAGCCTGTTGAGACTGGTCTGAGCCTCTTAAGCTTCTCCTCAAGACAATCTGGCTGCTTTTTCTAGGTTGATTCCATCTAAGCCTCTTTGCCCTAGTTTGTGTGAGTGTCTGTGTGTGTGTGTGTGTGTGTGTGTGTACATGCATGCTAGCACAAGAACCTGAACATATAGAAAAGCTAGGGTTCTATTTATGAGCAATCTGTTGCACTGTCCCCAGCTCCTCACCTTTTCAGAAGCAGACAGGAGGCCTGAGGTGCTGTTGGCCTGACCACCTGCATGCAGGCATGAAGCAGGTCTGACCACCCAGTCACCTCCCCTGGCTTGGCCATGTTCTTTTTATCATAGCTTCTCTATATCCTTGTTGGGTCTGGAAGCCATGAGTAGTGAGGAGAGATGAAGATCTGATCCCTGGCTTCAGTGGTGGCCCCTCTTGGCTCTCAGCTCCGTGAGACTCCTTGCTGGGCCTGGGTCTAGGTGCCAGTCCATCTGTGTGTCTCATTTGTTTTGGGGGCTCTACTAGCACAGGGCCTGGGGGTGTCCCCACTACTTCCCAAACCTGACTGTTTGGCCATGCTGGCTTCCCTGTTAATTTACAACCGGGAAGCACTTCTTACTGCCCAGATGTAGAGAGAGTGAGGCATTGAGGCCTCTGATTGTTCTGATTTACGGGGAGGATCTCGCCCTGTGGGGGCTACAGTGACTTTGTAAGCAGGGTGTTTCATGATGCCTGTAGCCAGCCAGATGGGAAATGGAGCTGTGGGGAGCACACGGAGCCTGAGAGCAGGTCTGCTCTGGATATCTCATCCGAGCAGAGCTAGTTGAGGGCTGGCCCGGGCCTGGGAGGGCAGGATGAGGTAGGAGTGGAAGAGAGGTGGGGACCCAGGTGCGGTAGTGATGAGGTGGAACTGAAATAAATGCTAAGGATATGAAAGGGGAAATGGGATGGCACCCACCCAGGGAGGCTTCGGACTCCAGCAGAGGACTGCCCCATCCTGGGTCTCTTGAGAGATGGATCAGCAGCACCCAGGAGAATGGGGCCGTAGTTCATGGGGAATGTTGAGGAAGGGGAGAATAGAAACTGTCCTTGTCCATCAGCTCAGATCTCGGAAGGGCAAAAAAAGCATCCTCCAGTCACGGGATTCCCGGATTGCCACTAGTGGAGCTCTGAAGAACCGTGTGTGTGTGTGTGTGTGTGTGTGTGTGTGTGTGTGTGTGTGTGTGTGTGTGTTTCTGTCTGTCTGTCCGTCTGTCTCTGGGCCAGTAGGGGGGTTCGGTGCTACAGCTCAGCCTTTGCTCTGCCCTGACTCCAGGTTTCATGGGCCCCCAAGCTGTTTATTCTGCCCAGAGCTAAGACCATCAGAAACCTATGTCTCCCTGCTGCCCCAGGATTCCCACAGAGGGCCTTCAGCCAGTGAACAGCACATGGACTGCTCTCTTCTGCAGTGAGATGTCCTGCCCGCCATCAAGGCCTCCCTCGCCCTGACAGCTCCCTCTGACACACCTCCAGGCGGCCTAGCAGCCCACCTAAAGCTAGCCAGGAGGAGGCATCCTTGCCAACCTCACTGTCTCACACGCTGGCCAGCTAGGGCTGCAGAATCAATCCTTCTGGACGCAGGCCCCTAATAGAAAGCTGGTGCCTCTGCTCTTTTCCTGTCCTGTGAGAATGGGGTGGGGGATGGGGCAGCAGGCCCTGAGGAAGGAGGTGAGGTTCCCCTTGCAGGGGGCAGCAGGGGCTACACAAGGCCAGTGCAGACTGTCCAGCTGGCTTTCTGCCTTTGTCAGGGGTTTTCGGGAGTGGGGACTACCCAGCTGGGCTCCGACGCCCTGGCAGACAGGCAGGCAGAGGGAAGTGCCTCTGGGCCCTGTGCTTGCTGCAGAGCTAGGCTGGAGGCTGCGGAACCAAAACTGCTGTGTCATTGCGACGCTGCAGCTGTTGCCTGGGTGACAGGGTGAGTTTCCCAGGCTTGCCCCTGGCGGCCAGCGGGCAGGGAGAGGCAAGGGGTGTGCCCGAGGCCAAGATAGCCACATGGGCCCTACGGCTTGATGTCTGGGCTGTCCACTGGCTTTCCTTTCCTGTTCTGCTCCCCAGATACCACTGTCATGCAGGGTGGTGGGGATATGTGTGACTCTGGAGGAGCCCAGCCTGACTGCAGCCTTGAGCCTGGGCCTCTCGTCCTCACATGGGTGGTGGGGGAGTGCAGAGTGCCTGGGCTCTCGTGTGTCCAGGGCCCATGGCAAGTGTTAGGTGGCAGCTGAGACTCCTTGGTGGGTGGTGGAGAGTAAGTGAGCCCCCCTCTTGTATGGTGCTGAGATCACTGAGACGTGAGGTCTTTGGTTCCCCGCAGTGGCCTGGGTCTGCTGAGGGGCTACTCTGAGGGCTGGACATAGGGGTGGTCCCTGTTTGAAAGATGGTGGTCCTGTGGGCCCTTAGCCGTTCTGGCCTGAGTGAGGCTCTGTAGAGGGGAGTTTTTCCTTGTAGGAGACCCAGCTCTCCTTAGTACCCACCCCCAGCCTGCCAGGGCTAACCTACCCCACTCCTTCTCCTCTTGCAGCTCAATTCACCCATGAACCCCGTGAGCAGCAGTGAGGATATCAAGCCCCCACTAGGCCTCAATGGCGTCCTCAAGGTTCCTGCCCATCCCTCAGGAAATATGGCCTCTTTCACCAAGCACATCTGTGCTATCTGTGGGGACCGCTCCTCAGGTAGGACTGCCTGGTGGGCAGGGGCACGATACCTGGGCACAGCTCACCGTGCCTCCCTAGCTTTTTCCACTGGGCTGGGTACAGGGAAGCAAGAACCCAGGGTAGCCCCCTGTGCCCCATAGAATAAGGGGTGGTTTGGGAGCCCCAGGGATCTCACTTTGTCCTTAAGTCAGTTGGACATTAGGGTGGGAAGGGTGTTCTAGAGGCATGCCAAGAGGAGATGCAGACATGAGTAGCTGAGGTGCAGTGTCGGCTGGCCTCCACTCTGGGCCAAGCCTGAGAGCCGAGAACAGTCCCCATCCTCTTCCAGGGCACAGTAGCTCAGGCACAGAAAGCACAAGACCACAATTGCTGGTGATCCTGTCCTCAGGGCTGGTGACCCATAGCCCCAGTCTATAGAGAGAGGTGGACCTGTTCTCTGATGAGCAAGGAGAGCCAGGCAGAGTCCAGCCTGAATCCAGACAGGGATTCTAAAACCTGGACGCAGAGCCCTGGCCTGCAGCATGGCACATGGGCGAGGGCCTTGTCATTAAGCTCACCCGTCCTCTATCGCCGCCCTACAGGCAAACACTACGGGGTATACAGTTGTGAGGGCTGCAAGGGCTTCTTCAAGAGGACAGTACGCAAAGACCTGACCTACACCTGCCGAGACAACAAGGACTGCCTGATCGACAAGAGACAGCGGAACCGGTGTCAGTACTGCCGCTACCAGAAGTGCCTGGCCATGGGCATGAAGCGGGAAGGTAGGCTTTGAACACCCTCCTGCCCAGACCCCAGGGGCCTCTGTTGACCCCTTCCTCAGCATTCGTCACGTGGAGGGATTTGAATAGAGTCCAGGTCTGCAGTTTGCAGCTTGCCAGACTCTGGTATAGCCGGATGGGTTTCTTGGTGTGCCTCCTACTCAGCAGAGCCCTGGCCTGTGCTGTTAAGATGGCTGTCTGGATAGCATGCCTTCATGCCCRCCCTTCTCCCTACCAGATTTTTACCAAATGCCTGCTGTGCGGCTAGGTCTTGGGATTTTAGAACAGACAARACAGACCAGGCCTGCCCCACTGGCAGCGTGGCTCCTAAGACAAGAATTGAGCAGATAGTCCACTCTTGAGGTATTGCCGGGAGAGATGAGGCTTGGAGACCAAACACTGGGCCAGAAGCACAGCAGAAGAGGCTGGAGGCAGAAGTGGGAGCCAGGAAGGTGGGAAGAGAGGCTTGGTGCCTGATGGTCTCTGGCTGCCCAGGGAGGAGATGGGAAGGAAGGGAGGCCGTGAGATGAGGCACATTGGGTTGGAGTGGGAGAAGGGGCTAGAGGCCACCAATATCTCCAGAGCCTGTTGAATTCACATGAAGGTCATCTTGGGCTTCCCTTCTTCTCAAGGCCACTTCCAGTTTCATCCCTGGCAGGGTCACCTGTTAGCCTACAGGTCCTCTGAGGAACAGGATTCTGAGCCTGTTTTATCAGCAGGATGTGTATGTACAAAGGAGGCAGGCTAGATGATGACAAGTCCAGGTGACTCCCCAGAGGTCCCAGATGTCAAGCTGTGTAGATAGACCTCCTGATCTACTCTGTGTCCTCCTGGCCCTCCATGTGGGACAGTAGTTCTCTGGTGTGTGTGTGTGTGTGTGTGTGTGTGTGTGTGTGTGTGTGTGTGTGTGTGTGTGTGTGTCTGTGTGTGTCTGTGTGTGTCTGTGTGTGTCTGTGTCTGTGCAGTAGTTCTCTGGTGTGTGTGTGTCTCTGTTTGTCTGTCTGTCTGTCTATCTGTTTCTGTATGGGTGCCTGGGTGAGGTTCCTTCATCAGTCTGAGACCCGGGCCTCACACTCTGAGGCAGGCTCTGCACTCTGTCTCCAGCACTGTGGCCCCAGCTTCCCCTGTCTGGGTTGTGTGTAGGGACCATTGCCTGCTGTGTGTCCTTCCACCTACCCATCAGTTCTTCAGCTGCGCCTGTCCAGGACCGGTGTGAGTAGGGCTGGTGCTGGAGTTTGCTTTTCTCTTCACAGTGACCACTTCTTTTGGTACGTTCCTGTCCTCTATGAGAGGTTTCCACGGATGGCCTTTAGGGGCCAAGTCTTAACACAAGTTGTCTAGCTGAGCTAGACCCCACCTTCTGGCCCCCCTTTTTTCTGTAGTGAGTAAGCAGAGGTGGGGGGAGTGCTTTGCCAATGGAGGGGGCACACTGTCTGTCCTTGGGGACATGCCCTCAAGGGAGCACTTACTGGGAGTAGCCAATACAGCACACCCTCTGGAGGACGGGTCCTTGAGTGGTAGACCTGGGGTGGGCTGTGGCCAGGTGTGTGCCTCTCCAGAAGGTGGGTGTCAGGCTGTGTGAGCCTCTCAGGAGCTGAGCTCCGCCCCGAGTGCACTCTTTCTTGGTGCTGTTCCTAATGATGGGCACTGTGAATGATCTGTGGGTATGAGCGCCTGTCCCTTGAAAGTGACCACCAGATAAACCGGTAGATTCCTGGCTTTGGTCAGCGGGAGCCTGGGAACTGCTACCTGACCCAGACTTGGGTGGTGAGCATGGCTCAGTGTAGAGATATCCAGGCTGATGCCTAAGCACGTGCAGATTAGGTACTGTGTGCCAGCTCAAGGGAGCAGTGTCTATGAAAGCCAAGGCTACCAGCAGACCCGGCATGGGGTGGACTCTGGAGTTCGGACCCCAGAGAGGGACTCTCCAGCTCACATGACCCCTTCTTCCATTGCTCCTGTGGTTACCCTTGGGTGCTGGTATTCAGACTCCAGCTGCCTGGACTCCCAGTGGAACAGTAAGTCTTGAGGTTTGAGAGGCTGGAGTTATCTAGGTCTTACCTTACGGACTTCCTGTGGGTGGGGCATTGAGCATTCCCTGTCCAGTCCTTGAACATAAAATCCCCCCCCCACCCCCAATGCCTGTGCTGAATGCTATCCTGCACAGAAGTGGAAGTGGGGTGCAGAGAAAAGGATTCCACTGCAGCCTGCTCTGTTCCTTGGGCCACACGGTGTGTGTGACACATGAGAAATGCTTTACCCATTCCTCTGGAGAGATGCACCCAGCCCCACCCCATGCCTCTTCGGTCCAGATGAATTTGTAAGTGTTTACTATAAGCCCGTGAAGCACTGTCTTGTGCTAGACCCAGAAGCCGTGCAGCAGCTGGGCCCCTTGGGCTGCACAGGTATCTGTGTGGCTGCTCTAAGATGTCTGGAGGTTCTCAGGCCTGGTGGGCACTGCCATTTCATGTCTGGTCCTGGGCTGGGGGAAGGGACTTTTCTTGCCTACCTGAGACTTGTCATATTTCCCAGTGACTGAGTCCATAGTCCACAGCCCACTCTTGAGATGGTTGGCCCTAGAGCAGCCTGGGAGCTCACCCTGCAGGGGTCTCTGAGAGGATTCCCAAGAGACGGTCCCTACTTCTGCCTGCATTTAGGTATTGGACACTGCCCCTGCCCCACCCTGGGATTTGGACCAGTCCCCAGAATGAATGAGTATTTGGTTCCTTCTGCTCTCCTGGGCTAACCATTTGGAGAGTTCTGTGAGTAGCGGTTGAGGCTGTTGGCTGTATGAGTTGGATAGTCTGACAGCCTTTGGAGAAGTCGTGAGGCTGGTTGCCAGCCCAGGGCCTTTGGCCCAGAGAACGCAGGACATGCTAGCTCAGCCCCCAAGTGCCCAGCCCTGGCGGGGAACAGTCATTAAGCCTTGGAGCCTGAATCTAAAGATCTCTGTCTTCCAGGCTTGATCACACACAACCCTGGAAACTGAGGCTGGTGTAGAGGTGCTGTGAGGGGGGAGCTGACCACAAGAAGGCTGTGTCTCCCTGTGGGGTGGCCCTGCCCTGGGAAAAGCACCCTGTCTTCAGGCTGATGAAGGACACTGCAGGCTGATAGCATCTATGTTGGGCAATAGCAGGGGCCTGCGTGTGCAGGCAGCCACGGGGACTTGTTTGGCAGCATTCCCCAGCTGGGGGTAGGCAGTGCCCTTCTCAGGCTGGGCCTGGGCCTGTTGGCTGGGGCAGGCAGTGGTAGGGCTGGGGGGCCTGCAGGTGTGATGTTTGCAGGCTGGAGAGGTTGCACACTACACACCCCATCCTGAGCTCCCTTCCCCTGAGGCCTCTTTGCATTTCCTTCCTGACTCTCTTAGCTTCCTGCACCCTGTCCTCTGGCTCTGGAGCTCTTGGGTGCGGAAATGGCAGTTTCTACTGTGTGTGTGTGTGTGTGTGTGTGTGTGTGTGTGTGTGTGTGTGTGCGCGCGCGCTTGTGCACAGCCAAGGGAGAGCCCACCATTTCTACTATAGGGAAATGACCCTGCCTTAGTTGTTTCTCTAGGTTTATGCCTTTACCTCTCTGGGCCTAGTGTCTCCATCTGAACATTGGGGCTTCAGTAAAAAGTACCCCGAGGCTTGTTGGTGGAACAGAGCAGAAGACAACTCGAACCCAGCTGGTAGTGAGGTTGGAGCATGGCAGCCACAGTGTATTTTTGGGCTGTACCTGTGTTTGTGCATGTATGCATGCCTGTCTGGGTCTTCACTTTTCTTGTAGCTTGTCCCGGATTTGTCTTTGAGGGAGGGAATGCCAAACCCTGAACTTGGGACCTTGGGAAGAAGCCATTTGCTCTGGTCCGACCCTGCCTGTGTATTAAGGGGGAAGTAGACCAACACATGTTGATAGAACCCAGTCCTGCCTATTCATGGCCCAGCTCTGGGTTTTTAAGGGGCAGAGGAAGGCCTCAGTTTCTGGCAGAGCCCCAAACCTGGGAAGCATTAGGATCTGGGATAGCCGTTTGCCTCTCCATCCTGTTTAGGACCCTCAGTTCTGCTTGGGCCCAGTGGCTGAGCAATTCCCCAGACACTCTACTTTTGACTCTGTGTCCTAAGCGGGGAGCCAGGTGTGCCGCAGGAGGGTCATCTGCTCAGCCTGCATCTGGATCTTCCGGGCCACAGGCTTCAGGCACCACCGGCAGGCTGAGGGAACCTCAGTCTCTGAGGCAGCCACCTCCCCCGCAAGGCCTGCGCGGGCTTGGAAGGATAACGAGGCTCTGTATTTACAGACGCCTCCCGCCCGAGGCTTCCCGGCGCCGGTGGAGCATAAGTCAAACATGAGTGTGTCTGAAAGGTGATTGAGCTGGCAAAACATAAATCCCCCACTCCCTCCGCCCCCTCCGCTGTCTATAAATAAAACGATAATATTTATAACGATGCCGCCCTGAGCCRCTGGGGCCTTTGGAGGCTTCAAAGTGCTTCACAAAACCTTTGCTAATTAATTCTCAGCTGCCCCCGCATGGGAGGCAGGTGTGAGGAGCCCCTCACCCGCCCGTGGCCAAGCGCTCAGGGCTGACTGGCTGCTGTGCGGGCCTGCACTCTGGCCTGCCTCCTTCTGGGCCTTCCATGTCCCAAGGCGGTCTCTGAGAGCAAGGAAGCCCCTTGCTGGCGAATGAAACCGGGCGGGGCCCAGCCTGCTCAGGTGCTTCCTTCAGGGTCCCCTGGAGGGCAGGCTCTGCATGGACATTTTACAGGAAGGTGGGGTACAGAGAAGCTAGAGGAGTTGCCCAGAGTCCCGCAGCTGCTCAGGGTATACCTCTCATTCCAGAGCCCGCAGTTTGCTGTGGCTCTCTGGGTCTGCTTTTCCCATCTGGGAAGGTGAGGCCGTTGAGTTGACACTGTCCTAGCCCGAGGCTGAAGAGTTTTGTCATCTGGCTTTAGGATGGGGTGGGGGTGGAGGGCTGCCTGGCTCTGGCTACAATTGGTCTGTTCAGATGCCTCTCAGTGGGGCTGCTTAGTAGTGGTGGGCTGAGTGGCCAGAGCCCTCAGTGACTTGTGGAGTGACCCTAACCCAGATGTGCTGGCAGCCACATGGAGGGCTCGTGGGAGCCCAGCTGGGAAGGGATGGAGCCTGGCAGCCTTTTGCAGTCCCCGTAGACCGGGCACCATCTGCCCAGGCATTCAGCTCTCCACCAGCCCAACCTGCTGTCAGATTTTCCAAAAGAGCCAAGCTTGCAAAACAGCGGCCTCTGCCCAGCTCCGCAGCCCAGCTGGTGCTCGCAGGCATCAGACCAGCCTCCCGTCCTTGGCTTGTTCACAGGTAGAAAGTCTCTGCTACAACCAGGCCATTGGGTTTTGGGGAGCTTAGCCCCAATGTGGGATGGTGTTGGTGGGCCCAGCAAGGAGCAGTAGCCAGGAGATTAAAAACCAGCACTCAGAGTCACAGAGCTGTGGCAAGAGAGGGAACCGCTGGGCACTGGGCTGGGCCTTACAGTGGGAGCCTGGCAGGACTGAGGGGAGATGGGCAGGGAGAGAAGGTGGCTGCCGGGAGCTCTAGCTGGGCAAGGAGGCTGCTGCTGTGTGCGAAGCCCTCCCCCTGCCCTGCTTCAGCCCTCCTGTTGCCCCTTGTTTCACTTTGTAAGCATTTAAGGAGGTTGTGGGCCAGGAGGTGGGTCTGGCTGGAGACGAGGTGGGTCCGGTGGGCCAGGAGGTGGTGCTGCCTGCTCTTGAGATCCTGAGGCTGCTAAGCTGGGCTCGGCCACCTAGGGAAGGAACTCAAGGGTTAGGAGAGCTCTGACCAGGGTCCTGAGATAGCAGCGCCAGGAAGATCCCTTGGGCCACACCCTTGGGCCCTTGGAAAGGCCTTCTCCTGGGGCACTGGTGTGGAGAGGAGGCCATCTGGGTCTGCACCTAGCCTGCTACAGAATGGAGGGAGGGGCCTGTTGGCGGCTGTTCTGGCAGGAACAGAATGGAATAGGATCACAGGAGCTGTTAGAGGCAGGCAGGAGGGAAGGCATGCTCTGTCGCTCCCGCCCGAGGTTCTTCACTGGCCCTGCTTTCCAGAGGTGCTGCAGGCCGGGAAGCTGTTGAAGTCAGCCTGCCCGCCCCACTAGTTCTTTTCCTTCCGTGCTGCCTCTGACCATCCCCGAGAGCCAGGCTGCTCACAGCTACGTGGGGACTGTTGTCTGGGTGTGAAGCATCATGGAGGAAGGGGGCCAAGCTATGGGCTGTGTGAGGCTGGAGTGCTTCTTGACAGAGACAAGCATGGAGAGAATGGGACAGTGGGCATGTCTCTGAGTGTGATTGTCCCTTGCTCTTCATTGGTCACTTGTTTATCACAGCCACCACCCTCTGCTCTTGATCAGGAGCATGTCCTGCACTCTTCTGGGTATTTTTATACGTTGTTTCTTCTGTTGAATTCATTTCCTCATTTTACTCCCCCATTCAGATCCATTCCTACTTCTTCCAGGAAGCCTTCTTGGGTTTCCCCACAGCCGTCCAGTGGCAAGGCACAGGCAGGTATTAGGCCGGGCTCAGCCTGTGTCTCTCTCAGCTGGACCTGGAGGGGACTCCAGGGTTGTAGATGCACTGGCTTGGAGCTAGCCCTGCCTGCCCTGAGCATGTGGAGGACGTCCCAGGAACTGTGGGGCTGGCCAGCCCAGGTGACTGTCTCCTGTTTGCAGCCGTGCAGGAGGAGCGGCAGCGAGGCAAGGACCGGAATGAGAACGAGGTGGAGTCCACCAGCAGTGCCAAYGAGGACATGCCTGTAGAGAAGATTCTGGAAGCTGAGCTCGCTGTTGAGCCCAAGACTGAGACATACGTGGAGGCAAACATGGGACTGAACCCCAGCTCAGTGAGTGTCAGATGCTCACCTGCCTCAGTTTCCCCTGTACTTACTCTCTTACCCTCCTGCTTGAACAGCCAACGATTTGAGCCCTTTGGCTGCTGTGGCCTTTGTCCCTACTGGTGGGACCTCTGTCCAGCTGGGTGACCCCATGAGTCGGGGGATATACCAGCCTTCCTGTTGGCCTTGCTTGTCTGCCTCATCTAAATACTCAGCACGGTCGAGGCCAGGCCCAGTTGTCATTGTGGGGTCTTGGCGTACATGCACGCTGAGACTTGGGCGCAGTGCGGGGGAGTCCTCCAGAGAGGCTGTGAGGAGCTAAACCTGGGCAGCGCACTCTGCAGCAGTCGCTGGGCTCCAGGCTGGCTCTCTCCAGTGTGTGGTCATAGGGTGACTTTCTGGAGCCTCCCCTTCCACCCACTGCTGTGAGAAGGTGGAGAAGCCAACAGGGAGGCGCTCGTGGGTGGCAGCTCTTGTGACTACTGTTGAAGCGAAAGTGTCTGTCTCTTGGCCTTCAGCTGGTCACCCTCGAACTGGCCACCTATAGGAATGGCCCACACTGCTACCTGCCACCTCTAGGTGTCGTAGCCTCCAGACAAAACGGGAAGGACCACAGTTTTCACTGCCGGGTCTCTTCCCGGCTGCTTGCAGGGCCGTAGTTTCAGATCTTTCTGGTTTCCATGCCCGTTCCTGGACTTTCACCTGAACTATTCCCCCAGGGCCCCCTGCCCTGCTCCTCGTGTCACTTCAGGGGTCATTGGCCAGTGTGGGCTTGTTTGGGTGCGATGCTCTATTTGCCCAAGGCCCCACAGATGAGGCTGCAGCCATGTCCCAGATTGGGACATTTCTTGTGCAAATCCAAGAACAGGCCCTTGCACAAGCCCATAGGCCTCAAGTTGTCTCAATCTCATGGTCCAGCGACATCTGCCTCATGTGCTTTTTATTGGTATCCTGACCTCATCTGGACCCCCTGTGTGGGCCTCAGATCTGGGACCAGAGTCCTGCCATTAACCATTGGACACCCAGTCCAAGAAGACCTCACAGATGGCTCTATCGGCTTCTCCCTCTGAAGCAGACATACACTGCTCCTCTCTTGCATCTTAGTGCCCTTGTCTCAGCCCGTGGCTGTGGTGGACACGGAGTTCCCATTCTTTCCCTTCGACTCCAGGCACAAGGCAGTAATAGAGTGAGCTATCCCGGTGTGGTCAGCAGCCTTGCCCTGTCCCAGGGCCTCAGGCATGTCTCTTCCTCTCTGTAGTCTGTGAGTGGACATCCCCCATTGCATACTTGTGAGGACCTGTGACACAGTCCCTATCCCACCCCCAACCGCATTACCCAGCATTCCTCTGTCTAATCTCAGAGCTGCCTTAGAGCATAGGGCCATGCAGGTAGTCTTCCTCGGTGGACCCAATCCTGGCGGTGTTAAGACACCTCCTGATGGAGGGAGACCCCCAAAACCTTAGCCCCCTGGAACCTGCCCAGTGCTCTGGCTGGAGTTTGTTCCCTAAGGCCTCTTAGCAGTCCTGGGAGGGAGAGGAGACCCGCATCAGGACTCTGCTGGGTGGTCGGCTGGGGTCTGAAGGGTGACTAGGGTTTCCCTTTATCAAATAAGGCCGTTGTTGGGAATGGTCTCAGACATGGCCCTGGCTGTTCTTCCGTGAGGGTTCAGGTCTTCAGAGCTACACAGTGGAGGAAGGCCATTGTCCTCCCAGTGTCTTGTGACTGGCCTTGATCTGCTCCATACCTGGACCTGGTGGTCTTCTCTTGTATGCCAGCTAAGGAGGCTGCCTAGGCAGCACCTAGGCTCACAGACGGGCCGCTGGCTCCTGTGAGCCCTGCCTGGGTGGTCTGTGACCATGCCTAGCTGGCAAGCAGTAGCTCATTAGGTGTTGTTGTGAGTCTGCTGAGCCGAGTGAAGCTGCACAGTGGGATGGCCAGGGCAGAGCCGGAGCACGCTCAGCCCCTCCCTTCCAGGTGGCCCTCCAGGGGGCGCCTGCTGGGCTTGGGCCCTCACACCTGGACGGCCCCGCCTCCTTCCTTCTCTGGTCGTCTGCTCAAGCCTTGTGTCTAGTCCTGGCAAATGGCGCATGTGCACGTGGCCGCAGAGGCCACGGTCAGCCCAGGAATAACTTTAGCTCTTCTTCCCAGTCATAGTAGCGTTGTGGCACTGGACTCAAGAAGGTGGCCAGGGAGAAAGGTGTCTCGGGCAAGGCAGCGATCACAGAGCTTGGGTGTGAGGCTTGCGTTCTCACAGCTGGCTTAGGGCCCCACTGTCTCCTATCTTGGGGCTGCTCCCAGTCAGATGGCAGGCAAGGAAGACATCCATGGAGTAACCCCCTGTGGCTGAGAGTCAGAGCCAGGCTGCAGACAGTCTTCATGCTAAACAGAGGCAGTCCTTAGTTCCTGTTGGGCTGGGGCTCTCCTGCCTCCTAGGTTTGCTGAGGGTCGTGTGGCTGGGAGATGTCACCTGTCCCTTTGGACTCTGTCCTGGGGACCCTGTGCTGGCATCCCCGGACCTTGCAGCCCTGCATTCCCTGCAGCCAGTCCTGCCAGGCCAGTGGTGTGAAGTCGATTTGTCAATGCCTTTCACTGAGCGCTTCACAGCCCCTTCACACGGGGCTGGGTGTTTAGACTGAACGTCACTGAGGAGCAGATGGTTTCTGTCAGCTGAAGCCCTTTAAAGCTGGCAAGTCTCTCCTTATTCGATGCTTGGCCACTTCTGTTTTCAAAACCAGGAGTCCGGTGTCCTGTTCTTGGGTACTCTTATCCACCACACCCTGAGATCAGAGGGCCATGACCCTGGCCCATCTGCCAGGCACTGGGATGGGCTTCCCAGCCTACTGTAAGGCCCACCTGAGCTCCTCACCTATGACAAGGACTGGGTGGCCCTCTTCTGGGCAGAACTTTCTAGAAGGCTTCTAGTGACATTATCTCTACCTGCAACTTGGAATTTGGACCAAGCACAGACTAGCTCCAAGCTTGTACTTGCATGTTTGAGAGGACTTCTCTCCTGGGCGGACTACTGCTACCATTAGAGACGGGGTCTGTCCCTACCTCAGCTCCCTCACCTGCCCGTTAAATGGCCACTTTTCCTCTTCCCCCAGCACCTGCCTCTCGGGCGGGGAAGACCTGATGGGCTTCCATGGTACAAATTGTGTTTTCTTCAGCCACTGAGCTGTGTGACCCTAAWYTGTCTTGGTGGACCTCAGTCAGGATTTTGGCAGCGTTGACTCTTCTCTTCCTGCCTTTCCTGCATTTAGACGTTTCCCAGCCCTCTGACTTGGGACTCCTGCCAGCTTCAGGTCAGCCATGTCCTCTAATCTGTTCTTCCTGCTACATTCCTTCTGACTTCAAGCCTCCTGCTTCTTCTGATGACTGCTGCCATGGCCAGGGTCTTTCCCCCAATCCCTGGTACTGTGGCGGATCTCTTCTTCAAGGGCCTTTCACTGTGCCAGCTCTCAGATGCCAGGGTTTGGGCTGCAGATTCTGGGACTCCACCCCATGAGTGTTTTGTGTGGGGTGACGGGGTTCTGTCGGGGTGTCAGAGGTGTGAGGCTTGATCAGTGTCCTTCCTCCACTCTAGCCAAATGACCCTGTTACCAACATCTGTCAAGCAGCAGACAAGCAGCTCTTCACTCTGGTGGAGTGGGCCAAGAGGATCCCGCACTTCTCTGAGCTGCCCCTGGACGACCAGGTCATCCTGCTCCGGGCAGGTGAGTAGCGTGGGCAAGCCGAGCTGGAGCGGGGGCTGTGAGTGCACTCCTGCTAGCCAGTAAAGAAAGTCAGGAAAGGGTCTCCTCAGGCTGCCCACTGGGTCTGTGTGACCTCTGCAGCCATGTCACCTTGGAAGCTTCAGGCCTTTTTCTGAGCAGAGGTCTTGATACAAGTGTCTGGACCATAAGAGTGTGTCTCTCTCATCGCCAAGGGGACTGTTGGGGAGGAGTGTAGACTTGGAAGCTGGGATGAGGCTAGGTCTGCAGGTTGCCCTGATCCTTGTTTGTTAACTGGGCACTGGGGCATGCTGACTGTTGCTCAGATGCCACCAAGTCACCACCAGTAGGGGTGCTAAGAGTGAGAGACTTAGATCTCCAGTCTGTGGAGAGATGGGGATATATCGAGAATGGTATCTGCAGCTCTTGTGCGCTGCTGAGCTGTGGTGACAGTCCACACTGCCCCACTCCGGTAAAGGGCCCTGGAGACCATGCTGTCTTGAGTGGCCTGAGTGTCCTGACCTGATTCGGGTTTCTGCTTGCACCAAGGGCAGCCTCAGCCCATCCCAGTAGATAAAATGAACAGAGATGGATCCCTGTATGTCATGAAGTGTTTCGGAAGCTATTTAGTTGGGGTGAAGCTCACATAGGCCCTGACCTTCCTGCCTTCCCTTTGAAAAGACCTCTTGGTAGGTATGGGTTGCTGAGATGAGCAAGACAGATCCTGCCATGTTTGCCTCTGCCTAGGTGGGCTTGTGTCCCATTGGGATGAGGCACTTTGTGAATATAGGACTTCTCTGAGGCTGGGAAGCACTCTGTCCAGGAGGAACACCACTGTCCAGGTCTTTACTGCCATGGCTATGGGGACAGCAAAGCCACCTGGCCTTCTAGCCTTGGACCAATGGTTTAACCAGGCGTTTCAATGAACCCTTGCCACTGAGGCATGCCATCCCATGTAGGACAGCCCTAGGGTGGAGCCTCTGATGGCCTGCTCCGTGTGGGGATCAGGTGCCTAAATATGGGGACCCTGAGGTCACATTTCTGGGAGTGATCTCCCCTGTAGCAAGAAGCACATCAGGCCTCATCTCTCAAGTGCTGAGCCCTTCCATTTCCTTTGGAAAACGGGCCAGTAGGCTTGGAGCTGTGGTATGGGGACCACAAGGCCTGGGATTTCAGGACACAGGGAGTTTCTGGACCTGCTAAATGGCTTGTGTCACCTCATCAAGGAGCCCCTGGCTTCTGTGCAGAGTCCTTTCTTCTCTCCCTCTTCAAGGCCCCTATTAGTGCTCTGGTTGGTGGGTGCTACAGCCTGGATGCGTGGCACTGGGCCCGTGGCTCCAAGGTGGCTTTCCTCTCAGTTCTCAACTCTGCTGGCATTCTGCATGCTCCAGACTGCCAGCGGTCCTCTCATAGCCGTCAGGGGGAGGTCTCCCAGGTACTGAGGCACATGCGCTGCGTTTGTTAGAGTGAGTCCTCAGGGCCAAACTTCCCAGGCTGGAACATTGATAGAATGTGTACTTGCTAGAAGGAAGAAGTTCTGCTCAGGGACCTTTGTCTAGGTACACTTACTGGGGTCCCACTTTAGGAACCCTAACTTGAGTGTGGAAAGACACGCGTCTAGAACATGCTGCTTCTGGAGATCTGGCTGTGGGTGAGGGGAAGGGACAGGGAGAGTGACCGTGTGCTTCCCTGCCCCCCCAGGCTGGAACGAGCTGCTGATTGCCTCCTTCTCGCACCGCTCCATAGCTGTGAGAGACGGGATCCTGCTTGCCACTGGCCTGCACGTACACCGGAACAGCGCACACAGTGCCGGGGTGGGCGCCATCTTTGACAGGTGGGCCGGGTGGCACTGTCTTGGATAGGTGGGCAGGGTAGTTACCATCTTTGATAGGTAGGTGGAATGGGTGCCATCTTCAACGGGTGGGAAGAGTGGGTGCCACCTTCAGCTCGTGAGTGGTGTAGCATCGTCTTCAGTGGTATGTGGGCTGGGGACTGTCTTTGATTGATAGGCTGAGCATGGATTGTGTTCAACAGGTAGCTGGGGTGGGTGTCCTTGTCAATAGGTGAGCCATCGTGACCAGGTATGTCGGGTGGGGACTAGGCCCCTTAGTCTCCCTCTGTTCTGCTGGACATAGCCTTTGTGTAGGAAAGACATTAATGTGAAAAATGCAGGCCAGACATATGAAGACTGTTGCCTGTGGAGTCCACTGTCAGGGGAGTTGAGGCCACAGGCGGCCCTCTTCCTTTGTGAGCTGGGTATCCCCAAGTACAGCAAAGACAGATTGTGCCACAGGGACGGTTTTATAAGTGGCACATCTTGTCATCCCGGGGTGACCTGGGCCCTGACCTGTCACTGAATAACTGGCGTTTCTGATCTGCTGCTCCTCACAACCCCAGTAGACCTGAGTCTGGGAGCAGCTCTGCACGTGCCTTAGCTGCTCTTTAGAAACATGCTCAAAGGGGCAGGCTGCCTGGAGTGCAGTCACAGGCAAAGGCCCCCGGCCCGGCCAGTTCCACTCCTGCAGTGCCTGTCCTGCTTGTGCCCACCCCCGAGGGACCGTGACTGCCTGCTCCTATGTCTGGATGCCTAGCCTTGGTGGATAAGCTAAGGGCCCGTGCACACCTCAGTGTTCCGGGGACCCAGTGTCAATTGCTGTCAGCTGAAGCTGGGGCTGGGGTGGTGCAGGGGCATAGGGCAGTGCGTAGGGATGAGGCGGCCCATAGAGGGAGTGGGTGGGGCAGGGCGTGAGGCAGGTGAGTCCCTGAGTTCCTGAAACTGGAGGTGAGCAGAGCCACCCACCAGTGCTCTGGGACAGTGAGGACAGCACACACAGGCAGGTAAATGCTAACCTTAGCTCAGAACCAGGCTCTGTGCTGCAAGCCTCTGACAAGCTAACATATGGGGCCGCTCCACAGGGGGAGGTATCGGAACTTAGCCTTATGGGGTCTGATTTTGGGAAATCTGAAGTGACAGTACTGGGGGCTTTATGCTTATATCTTCTGGGGACGCCAAGCATTGGTTGGAGAGGTCCTAGCATGTCCTTGCTGTTAAAGTGAGTGGACTGTGACGTCTGACCCTCGGTGGCAGGGCTCCTCCTGGCTACCAAGGTCCGGGAGACTCTGGTTTGGGTGGCTGACCCGGGAGTGGAGCCGAGGATTCTTCCAGACTCTGCACATGTCGAGCCGTCTGAGCACGCTTGGAGGTCCTTTGGAGAGGACCCTGTCTTGCTGAGGAAGCTATGTGATACCTGCCGATGAAAAATGACTCCCAGCAAGAGGCTTTGTCCTAGGGAAAAGTCTAACCTGGACTAAAGGAAACAGCTCTGAGTGCAGGGCAGCTTTGACTGGCCACACAGCAGGAGTGCTCATCTCAGCTCTCCTTGGTTCATCAATCTCGGGGTTCCTCCTCTAGGCTCAGATTCCCAGTCTGTGCTGGAGGGGTGGAGAACCCCATCCTCCACAGGACTGTGAGCTCACAGTGATGCTTCCTTCCTGTGGACCTGGCCAGGCCCAGAGACTCCAGTTATTCTTGGTCTACCCTGGGCTTCGTGAGTCCAAATGGATCTTCTTTGGTGGGACTCTGGTAAGGATGTGTCTAACGTGGACCTTGGCACCTGCTTTTTCCTGCAGGGTGCTAACAGAGCTGGTGTCTAAGATGCGCGACATGCAGATGGACAAGACGGAGCTGGGCTGCCTGCGAGCCATTGTCCTGTTCAACCCTGGTACGGCCCTCCTGCCTCCCATGTGGCCAAGGGCGTGTGAGCCTTCCCAGCTGCTCCGCCTCATGCTTTGACCTTCAAGACCCAGTGTCTACATCACAACAGACACCAATCTCCTGCCTCCACTTGTCTGGAGACTTAAGGGAGAGGCTCAAGTGGCACTCTGTGCAGCCAGAGTATGCCCTTGACGTTAGTGCTCTCCAGCTGAGCCTCGTGGGCTCTCCTGTCCACAGTGGGCTGATGTTAGAGTGAGCTCCCAGAATGGGCTTGGTGGTCAGTCCATCCTGTTAGGTGTCCTGAGGGTAGCTAACAGTCTCAGGCCTTGGCTTCAAGGATATTTGGGGTCAGAGCAGAGCCGCCTCTTGAGGACAGCAAATCCTTTCAGTAGCTCTGGAGCTGCGGTGTTCGGGGCCTCCGAGCTGTCGCAGTCACAAAGCTGTTGCTGTCTTCTCTGTGGGACCGTGCTGTAGTGTGAGGAGTGGCCCAGGCCTGTGCTCACGGCATTCGGTTGGTGGCAGACGGATGCCACTGGTGGCTAGTGCACGTGGTGATGGGAACACATAGGTGAAGGTGTGGGATTCTTGCTGGGAAGGAACTCAGGGATTCACGGATGGCCTGTGGGCTTGTGGGTGGCTCTTTCTAGGCCCTGGGACGCTCGCTGCAGCAGGATATGCATGGGCTTCTGAGTTTGAAAGTTCACTCTTATCTGCCGGGGAAGGGATGAATGTGGGTCGGAAGCTTCGATGGAGCTCACCAACCCTGTGAATAGAAGATATGGGGGGCAGGGGCATAGGCTTCCACCCCGGAGAGCTCGCAGACTGTGATAACTGAGCCAGCCTGACGGTTTCCCAGGTTAGGTCTGAGTGGCTTGGCTAGAAGCATGGCAAACCAGGGAGGCCTGGGCCTGGGGCTGCGAGTGATAGGGGGGAACTGTCAGGGACCAGGTCAGTTGAAGGTGTCTTATGTATTCTAAGGAGCCCCCAGACCCCAAGGTACTGCCAGCATCCTTACTAGCACACTGTGCCCTGATGGTGTTGATGACTGTGGTTGCGGCTTTTCTGCAGTCTGTATTGTGGCCAGTGTCTAGGCTCTGAGGAGGGGCCTCCTGGGCTCATGGTGTAGGGAGCTCCTCAAGGAAGAGCTTTCCTGCTGTCACTGGGGCCCGGGCCCAAGGGCAGTGATAGGATTGGTTATCTCTCATGGCTACCTACAGAAAGAGGGGGAAACTAAGTCCTCGAATGACAAGGTTTGGTTCAGGGTCACTTGACTTTCACGTGGCCGAGTGGAGGCATACATGACACTAGAGCGCCCATCCGCCTGGCCTGGGAGCTTTGGGTCTGCAGGGCAGCCTTATCTAGTTGTGTAGCATACACACTCTCTGTTGTGCTTGCATGTGGGTAGGAGACAGTCTGGGGGCTCTGACCTGAGCCTGTTTTTCTCTACAGACTCTAAGGGGCTCTCAAACCCTGCTGAGGTGGAGGCGCTGAGGGAGAAGGTGTATGCGTCACTAGAAGCATACTGCAAACACAAGTACCCCGAGCAGCCGGGCAGGTGAGCTCCATCCTCCGACAATCCCCCTGCCTCTGTCCTTGGGCTCAGCCACACCTCTCCAAAGTCCGTTGTATGCCACAAAACAATGGCAGCGTCCTCAAATCAGCCTGGGATGCTTTGTAGGCTTTGAGCAGGAGCTAGGCAGCCCTTGGGCTCATGAGCTCTGAGGGGTGACAACCCATGTTCCCCTGTACCCAGTTGAGAGAATTGATCCGTTTCTTAGTGCATGGTAAGTCCTTGCTATTTACGAGTGTGAAGCCTTCTGTTCTTCACCTGTTAAGTGACCCGGAAATGCCAGCACAGTGTAGGTGCTTTACAGTTGTGCATAGTAGGTGTCTTAGTCTGGAGAACACATTCAGTCTGCTGGCCTATGGAAGACTGGTATCTAGTCATGTTCAGGTCCATGGTGCTGGGCGCACAGTCTAGTGTTAGGCACATAGTAGGTGTGTAGGAGAAATGGTGCATTCCTAGGGTTCAGTTCTGCTTCTTCTCTTTGTAGTCTCCCGGTCTGCAGGCCAGGTGTGAGACGGGTAGTGGGCGACCGGGCAGGCGTGCACACTAACCCATCTTGTGGCCTGGCACACACATGGTTAACTGTGCACGCTGCTGTTCAGCCCTCATCTGGTTTGGTTTAAAGGGAAACTTCCCGGAGGAGGACAGGAGGGTGGCAGCGGCTTGTTTTTCCTGGCTTCCTGCCTTAGCCCATCTCGCCAGCTCAGCAGAAAACAGCCTGTTCTCTGGCGCCCCTCCAGCCTCAAGCTACGCTTGCGCCTTTAAACTGAGGACTGCGGGCCTCCAGCCACAGGGCTTCCTCCCTGGAAATGAAAGACATTGTTAATAATTAATGAGGCCCAGAGCCCCCTTCAGTGTGTAGGGAGGCCCAGAGCAGTCACAGAGCTCACATGTGGGACCCCAGTCCTGTCCCCACTCCGCTCTCCTCTCTTGTCCGTCTGTCTTCTGTGAGTTCTTGGACTCCTTTCCCATGCCTGTCAGTCTTGTGCCCAGGAAACACTCCAGGTAGAGGAACCAGTGCTCCTGCGGAAGCACAGAATCCACCCCGCCTACTGGCGCCACCTCCAGTGGGGGTCTCCACCCCGCGGCTTGTCAGCCACCCCGAGTTCCATGCGTATTACTACCAAACGAGGCTGCCCACAGACCTTTCCGTTGCCTCTTCCTAGGACATGCCCCACTGCCTCTCGAGAGACAGCAGCTCTGGCGGAGGCGAGGCCCCTCCAATGCAGAGTGTGCTCACGCTCTTACCTGCTGATGTTTGTCCTGGCTCCCCATTGCCCATGGAGCAAGCCCACACTTGTAACTGCTTTCCCAAACCCTGTTGGGCCTGTCTAGTCTTCCATTGGCTCTTCCTTTCATTTCAGGGCCTCATGGATCTCGATGCACCTCACCCTGCCGCACCCCTACTGCACCCCCACCCCGCCCTTGCCACTCCCCTTCCCCTGTGCTCTTTTGTCTCCAAGGAGCCTCCTTTCTTTAGTTCCCACTGCTTCTGAAGGCTCAGCTTAGGCAGCCTCCTCTGCAGACCAGATTCGGGTCCCAGGCACTGGGCATGGCTGGTCTCCAGGGAAGCCACAAGTCACCAAGTAGAGCAGGGAGCACTCCGAGGGGAGCACTCCTTGCCTCCCGGCCTGTCCTTACTCTCTGCCGTCCTGCAGGTTTGCCAAGCTGCTGCTCCGCCTGCCTGCACTGCGTTCCATCGGGCTCAAGTGCCTGGAGCACCTGTTCTTCTTCAAGCTCATCGGGGACACGCCCATCGACACCTTCCTCATGGAGATGCTGGAGGCCCCACATCAAGCCACCTAGGCCCCCGCCGCCGTGTGCCGGTCCCGCGCCCTGCCTGGACACAGCTGCTCAGCTCCAGCCCTGTCCCTGCCCTTTCTGATGGCCCATGTGGATCTTTGGGGTGCAGTGTCCCTATGGTCCCAAAAGATGCATCACCATCCTTGCCATCTGTATTAATGCTTGCCTTTGGCCCAGGGCCAGGGCAGAGCTGGTGTGACACCTCGCTAGCCCCCTGCCCTGCATCAGGCTGTAAGGCTGTGCTGCTGTCACCCCGAGGGCCTTGGGGTACGTCATGGGGCCTTCAGCACCTGGAGCTGCAAGACCTGGGAGAAGGGCTTGCAGGTTGCCGTTGCTGGTTCTCAACACGCCCACGTGGCACCTCTGTTTGCAGTGCCCCATCTTTGCCTGTTGAGAGTCCTGGTACCCAGCTAGGGTGGGAATCTGCCTGGGGTCAAGAGGGAGTGGGTGGGGCAAGTCGTGTCCTCCTGGGTCAGAGCTGACCTGTAAAGCCTCTTTCCAAAGATAGCTTGAGATATCACCCCGAGCAGGATTCTGGGTCCACCTCAAGGCTGGAGGTCCTCTGTCATGTCCCCCAGCTCCCTTTTATGTCATCGGCTCCCATCATGTCTCACCAACCCAGGGTTAGCCAACTCTAGTAGCCTGGCTTTTCCCTATCACAGATCTTCCTTTCTGGTCTGCAAGGTGGTACCACGGATCATCCTGGAGGGCAGCCCTGGCTCACGGAGAATGGGATTTCCACCTCAGTGGTCCCGTGGGACACTGGGCATCCTGAGGCTCAGGGAAGAGAGGAGGGCTATTGTCTGGTCTCTGGAAAGGGGGCCTGGGGCCCGAGAAGAACCGTACAGACAGGGCAGGTGGCTGTCCGGATGCGGCTGACTCAGCAGGCTCTGGGAAGGACTCTAGCACGGGCCCTTTCTTGGACTGGCCACTTCTGTTAGAATCCTGACTGGGACTTTCTGGGACTCCCTCTGGTGTGGTGTTGTCTGTTTGCCCAGAATCTTACCCAAGGGTTCTGTCATGCCCGCTCAGGTGGCAGGCTGCAGACTCAGGCCTCAGCCCTGTCCCATGTGGCTCTGAGTGTGCCTCTCTGGTTGGCCAGCCTTGTTTGCACTGTGGGGCCTCCTTGGGTGCCAGTCCTCATGATCTAGTCTTAGAGTCCGGGGGCCTGGGTTTGTCAGGAGCAGGTGGCTTAGTGGGCATGGCCATACTGTCTCCCCAACAGCTGGGCTCGCATTGGTGTGTGGGGTGGGAGGGGGAGGCCCTCATGAAACAGACCATCTAGGGGATTGCACCTAGAGGTGGTGGGTGGGAGGAGCCAGTTTTCTGGGCTCTGTGGGGAAGGACACATTGATTTTCCACCCTTTCGAAATCCTAAACCATAACCAGCAGAGGCACCTATAAAAGATTCCAGAAACACCTTCCCTGTAGTACCCTGTAGTAGTGGCATGGGGGCCGTCCGTGGAGACATCACAGTTCCCAGGACTGACCGGCTGGCTGCCCCTTTCCTGGGCTTTCCTAGAAAATCTGTGCAGCCTTTGGGGCTGGTGGCACCAGGCAGAGGAACAGATTCCCCAGTCCATCCCCAGCACCGTGCCTTCTGCAGACCCCTCTTCCATGGCTCATGCCAGCCCCACCCTACACTGGGCTCTGTCCCTCTGCGCCACGGAGAATGCTCAGTAGCTCCTGCACAGGACGTCCTGGGCCTGAGCCATGTCTGGGCGTGGCTGGCTGTCAGGCACTGGGGCCCCAAGCCCCACTGGTCCACATAGCCTTACCTGCCACTGCTTGTCACTATAGATTCCCTGGTGAGCTTTCTGCTCCTTTAACCTCATTGTCACGGTCACGGGGGCAGTGCTGTTTGTTTGGGCGTGGTGTCACTAAGGAGAAAATTGGGTCTTCATTTAACCAGACCTTCAGTCGTGTTACCAACCTGGCTCAATTAAGGTGATTGTAATTATTATTGTTATTATTTTGGTGGAGCGATCTTTAATTTTCTAAAGATAGCACTAACATCAGCTCATTAGCCACCCTGCACCCATCCCAACCTCAGCCTGGCTGGATAACGGCTACCACCAGTGGTCATGTGACTTCCACACTGCAGCCTCTTGGGCCATATTCCTCATGTGTGTCACCACCCTGCTTGGAGATTCATTTGGGGGCTCCTGTGGTGGAGAAGCGATGATGACCACAGGGTCGGTGGCAACTGCTGGCCTTTGACACCCTGAAACCACAGTCACTGGGGGGATTTGGCCCCATGCCCCCAGGTTTCCAAGCGACAGCATTCCTCAGGATACTGGGCAACTTGGTGGCAGTGCCAAGAGACACCCAAGCCCCCTTCCCTGCCATCCCAGGATACCCGGCCAAAGCAGGCAACCAATGGCTAGTCATCTGCTGTCCCCATCTCAGAGCTGGGGCGTGTGACCTGGTCCCCATGCACACAGGTGTGTGGTGTGAACACGGATGTACTATACAGAGACTGCCCACTGGCGATGGAAGATGCGGCACAATTACTGATGTTTTGTGTTCTTTTTAATCAAGACTTCCCTATTTTCCTGTACATTTGCTTCTTGTGAGCAAGGACCTGGGGTCCCCTTCAGTGTGTGGGGAAGTCGGGCTCTGGTGACTCTCTGGAGGCAGGGGATGCATCTATTTTCAGATGCTTCGGGGCTGGAGTGCCCTGATCTCTAGCCATGCCTTAGCTGGGATGTGCGGCCACCGTGGGGAGGAGGCCGTGTCCGCAGGGAGTAAAGATAGAGGAATGTTTAACGCACCGGGAAGGGTAAATGAATCTATTTTTGTACAAATGTAATTTTATCCCTCGTGTAAACTGGATGGCATAGCGGGGGACCTGTTTCGTTTCTGCTTTGAGTGTCAAGAAGCATCGGGACACCCTGACGCCGAGACAGCAGAGGAGGCCCTTACCGGGAGGCCTGCGGCTCATGAGAACAGCGCACACAGACGCTTCCTTTGGTGGGAGGGAGGCCACAGTGGGCAGGGCTTCCTTCCTCTTCTCGGTGATTGGAACAGCCTTGCTCTGTCCTCGGTGCCTGCCGGCCTGCCGGCCCCGCTGCGGCTTGTCTGACTGTGAACTGACTTCCCTGCGTCACTGCTCTCTGGGACATTGTGGTGCAGACGCTGGGAGTTGATGAACAGCAGTCTCAGGATTATAGAAATGAAACAAAAAACGTGAGAGGAGAGACAAATATGAGCGTTTCAAAATATATCTCCATTCGGTTCTCATCTGTCTGTGTTGGGGAGTCCTGTCTGGGGAGTGGCAGACTTCTGGGCAGTGGGCCGCCCTGTGGCCAGCTCCGGTCCCCGACTTTCTCGGGGAGGGTCTTCTCCGTGTCTGCTCTGCTGTGCTGCTCTCCTCTGGGGCTCCTTCGAGGCCCGTGCAAAGCCATTCCCAATCCATGGGTCGCTCCCTGCCCAGCCCTGGCTTCCCACCTTCCAGCTTCTACTTCTGTGCTAGAGTGGGCAGGAGGTTCACACGGAGGGGCCTAGATACGTGATGTCATCTAACTGCCTGGTTAATGACAGGTTAACAATGCCTCATCTGTGCCATCTCATGTGATAAATGCCCTTTGTCTCCGTGCTGTCTGCAGGTTGGGCTGCATCTGGCCCCCGTTTGGTGACACTGCCCTGTCATCTCACGCCCCTCTCTGCCGATGGGTTCACTCCTGGGAGACACTGGGTACCAGTGTGAGACTGGGAGCAGTGGGACCTAAGGGGCCTTGTGATGTTGGACAACTTTCTAGCTGTGGCCAGCAGCCTGCAGAGCCAGGCTCCTTGAGATCCCTGCCTAGAAGCGCTCTGTCCCAGTACACTTCCATACGCGTGTCACTGTAAAACCCTGTGTATTAATCCCCTTTAGCTGCAGAGGGTTCAGGAAGCTGACCTCAGACTGTTGGGACTCAGGACATTCATACTGCCATTCCCATTTCAGGCGTACACACGCACACACACACACACACACCCCAAATGAACCCACAAACAGAAAACTGCTGTTCCTTGAAGTAGCTGTCCGCAGGTCCCTAGTTAGACTTTGCAAGATGCAGTTTTCCCTCTTTACTAAGAGGGTCTTTGTCCTGAGCCAGGTCTTCCCCTGGCTTGAGCCAGTGTCACCCCTAGGGTCAATGTGGACCTTTGGCAGTCTAGACCTAGGGGACCTGGAGGGTCCCTGAATCACTGAGCTGCTTACCTGATGCTTCTGGGTGAATTCGGCCCCTCTGCCAGCCCACTTCGGTCCTCAGTGATTAAATGTTTGTGCTCAAGGGTCATGCTGGCCCACTCCTCGGTCTGGATAGAGGATCATCTGAGGAGTAGTGACTTGGCTTCTGTATCCCTTCTGTACTGACCTCACCATGTGTCAGAAGCTAGGTCGGGCCTCTGTTGGCCCTAACCCTTCTACAGAAGTCTGAAAGGACAAGGGAAACTGTGAGAGGCTTCAGATCAGGGGCAGAGAGCAAGGTAACAGCCAGCTGGACAGCAGCTGCAGAAAGGACAGTTCTCAGGGCCCTTGGTGCTGGGTTTTAGTGACCTACGGGTAATGGGATGAGAAGGGACTGAGGAAGGCAAGTCCGGGTGGGGCAGGCTGGCCCTAGCTCAGGTCTCCCTGGGGTGGTCCGCGGTTCTGGCTACCTCCAGGGACACAGTACTGCAGAATGCTCCACCAACTGAGCAGACCCAGGCTGCCTACTGGCAGGCATCACTTGGCAACCTGGTCCGAGGCCGCCTTGCTGCCTCTGGTTGCCATGGCAATGCCTGCTCCAGGCAGTCCCGCTGGACCAGAGATGCTGCGCTTGATAAGTTTATCAGCAGTAGAATCAGGCAGCAGCAGGCTGAGCCAGCCTCTAGGCCTGTGTAACCCGAGAGGCCTGGGTGGGGGTAGGGCCTCAGGTCCGGGGACACATGGTGTTTTCATGGAATATCACCAAGCCCCCGTTTTCTTTCTCTGGTCTTATGCGCAGTACCAGGAGCCAAGGGAAAGGAAAGAACAGACTTGCCCATCAGCATGCAAAAGTGGTAAAGTGAGTGTGTGTGTGGTGGTAGTAGTGGGCACATCTTGGAGCAAATCGGGCTAGCCTTGTCTCCGGGCCTGAGGACAGCAGTGCCATGCAAGTGCTAATGTGTGTCAGGAAAGTTGGGCCTTCGGGGGTGAGGGAGTCAGAGGTGGCAGTTCACAGAGGGGAGCACATCCTGGCTGACTCAGTTGAGTCAACTGGATGGTCAGCTGATGCAGAGGCCCAGAGAAATGCCTGGAGAAGCTCCGAGGGGTCCAGGATGAAGGCCCAGCTTGCCAGTCCTTGCAGAGCACTGGAGGAAAAGAAGTAGTCTGAAGTGCAATGTGGACGAGAAACCTGAGGCTGTGGAGGCTGTCCTGGGGTGGCCCAGGACTGACCACAGTATAATCAGTTCCCAAATGTAAGGCAGCACTGCCCCCTGCTGGATGTATTTGGATAAGGCTGATTCCTTCTAGGACCTTCTGGTTCCACCTTGTGCTCTGCAATGTACTCTATCCCCCGTGATTAGAATACTCCTGGTCCCACAGCAGGAACATTCACCAGACGCTGGGGAATGTGCAAGGCTAGGCTCCTATCACCAGTGCTTGACTGGCAGCAGGGGCAAACCTTGGGTCTATTTCCCCATCTCTGGCAAGGACAGGATCCCCATGCCTAGGGCCCTGGTAACAGGAGTGCCAGTCACTTGGGAGATGGTCCTCAGGTGCCACTATTGTAAAAAGGCTCTAATGCTGGCAGTTTGGATTCAGATACCAGCCTTGAGACCCACCTTGAAGACTGCGACTGAGGGCCCAGGTGCCAGGAAAAGGCACCATTTCCCTTGCCTACTGGAAGAAGGCTCAGGAAGATGAGGCACCATGACACCCTCAGAGGCGAGCAGTGAGTCTCAGAGCTGCCTGCCGAGGTCAAGTAGAGGAAAGCTTGGGACTGTGAGGAAACCTGATAGTTCCCCTCCCTTCCCTCCCTCTCTCCCCTCCCTCCCTCTGTCCATCCTTTCTTCCCTCTCTTTTCTCACCCTCTCTTCCCCTCTCCATTCCCTTCTTCCCCTCCCCTCTCCTCCTTCTGTCCTTCCCTTTATCTCTCCTCTTTCCCTCCCTTTCTCCTTCTCTCCCTCCCTTCCCCCTTCCCTTCTGTCTCTTTTCTCTCCCTCTCCTCCCCCTTCTCCCCCCTCCCTCCCTTCTGGCCCTCCTTTTATCTCTCGCCCCTTTCTTTTCCTCTCTTCCTTCTTTCATCCATTTATGCAACCTTCTGCCCATCTATCTCTCTCACACAACTGCTCTCCCACCGTCTACCCAGATGTTCTACGCTTCCATTTGCTCACTCAACTCTCCATACATCTGTCTGTCCATCTTTCCATCTACCTATCTATTGGCTCTCCATCTGAACATTTCCAAGACTGGGGTCCCATCCTGAGGGGCCTTTATCTGTCCCTTCAGGACAGGAAGGCATCATCGGCCGGAATCCCTGAGACTCTAGGTTGCTTTCCTCCTGGCCCTGTCACCATCAAGCGGCGTGACTGATGCCACAGCAAGAAACAAGCTCCACCATCCTAGGTGCTGAAGGATGAGGGAGCTCTGTCCTCTGGAGCAGATGACTGGAACATCACCTTCTGTCTTCTTGTTGTCCCCAGCTGTCAGTGTGTGATCCAGCTTGTGCAGGGGGCAGTGGTACCCCATGCCCTGGTGTGAGGGTCAGGAAGCCAGGCCTGGGTTATTTTTCCTGGCTTCAGACTCCCACCTATGGGTGCTGTCAGATCTGCCACCGTTATTGTGTCCTGTAGGACAACAATCACAAGAATAGTTAGCCAAGAGCTCAGGCTAGAGATTGTCCAGGAGAAAGGGTCACTGCTCTGGGTCAGCAGGCAGGCCTCTGCTCCCAGGCCAATGCTCTGGGTGAAAGCAGGCCCAGGCCTGCCTTGGGGGACCTCACAGCTGTGGGGACGGAGCTATACACTCAGGGTCTGCAGCCCAAGTCTGCTTAGAGTCAAGCATGGAGATGGAGGGAAGGAGGGCAGGAGGCCTCAGCATGGGCAGGGAGCACAGCTGCAGAAGAAACCTTCCTTTTTTAATTTTGGTTTTTCGAGACAGGGTTTCTCTGTGTAGCCCCGGCTGTCCTGGAATTCACTCTGGACCAGGCTGGCCTTGAACTCAGAAATCCATCTGCTTCTGCCTCCCAAGTGCTGGGATTAAAGGCGTGCGCCACCACTGCCCGGTGTGAAGCCACCTTCCTGTTGGTGCAGGCCTGGTGTGTGTGTGTGTGTGTGTGTGTTTACACACTCTAAATTCCCAAGATGCATTTGAGGATTCAAAAAGAAGCAAGGCTGTTGCTCCCAGAGGCTTCCAATAGCCCCCTGGATGCAGACCTGAGGGCAGCCACTGGAAGCAGGTTCTGAGAGGCTGAAGATGGCCCGCAGTCGCCATCCGTGGCACATACCCTGTAGGTGTGAAAACTTATATCTACCCCAAGCTAGAAGTGACAATGGTGGTCCTTGATGGCCGCACCCCTGTACCAAGCCGTGCTGCTCAGCAATAAATGGGTGGGATTAGGGCACCCTGGATACACATGGGAGCATCCCAAAGGCTTCACATGATGAAAAGATCAAGGAGACTGCGTCTTTGAATGTGCTTGGGGTTCTGCTGAGCTGGTGAAAGCCAGGGCCCTTTTGTAGAGCAGTAAAGTTATTTTGGGCTATCCAGGGTCAGTGGGCATTTGTCAGCACCCCAGAAGCTTCTGACATCATGAGACAACCCACTGCATACAGGAGGTCTGGGGCTCCCAGGGTGGAGGTAGAGGTGGAGGACGTGGTTAGCCTGTCATAGGAGGAGTAGATCCTCTCTGAAGGGCAAGATAGCTGCCTGGGCTGGGCAGCAGGGGACGGTGAACCAGCGGAGGTCAAGCGGGCCATGCCAGATCAGTGCAGTAATTGGATTGTAGCTCGAACTTTGAAATCCACAAGGCTGTGCTCATGTAAATAAATGATTGAGTAAATAAACAGTGGGGGAAGAGGAAGGGAAAGTCCAAACAAACTTTGCTGCCCTCAGCGGATATGGAGTGGAAGCTTCCGTTTGCGCCCGCGTGTGGGGCCTGCACAGTGACTTCCCTGGAGAAGCCTGGTGTGCAAGGGGGAGAAAAGTGACACTGTCACCCAGGGCCACACTGTGATAGCACATCCACCATTACCCGGATGGACATTAGCCCTTCTCACTTGACTAGTCCTGGGGGAAACAAGTAGGGATGATTGTCCATCACTCGTCGACGTTTTCAGTCATGGCCCGTGTGTCACGCCGTTTCTGGGCTCTTCACATGGGGAGGGGGGGGGACAGAGCATGCTGTGTAGCAGAGTTGGTATCTCGTGGCAGCCAGGAAGCAGGGGGGGTCCAGGGTAAGCCATGACCTTTAATTCAGGTCCCCTGTGAGCTACAGCCAGCCACCAGCCCTCGACTGCCCATCTGGCAGGTTAATCCAATCTCAGAGTTAGTGGCTTCAGTCTCCACTCTCCCTGTGGTAGTGCCACTAGTTGAGGACCACGCCTTTAACATGTGAGCCTTTGGGGTGTATGCTTGACATTGAAAAGCCAAAACGTTTCATTTGAAGGCTCACGGAAGTCTATCACTAAGAGTCTCGGAAGTCTGAAGCGGTCCCAGTACAAGCTGGGCATGGTGGAATACTCCTGTAATTCCCTCACTCAAGAGGCCAAGGCAGGAGCGTTGCATCCCAATTCTGAGGCCTGGCTCATTCTAAGAGCCTTTCTTTAAAAAACAAAACAAAACAAAAAAACAGCCCAAAGCTCCCTTTGCATAGGCCCCAGTAGAACCAGAAAGGCAGCAATGTACTTCCGGCATACAGAGTCACAGCAGGAGCTGGCCAGGAGGATGAACCCCACAAGGGGCATTCCAGACCCCTTAAGGTCAGTAAAAGGGACGTCCCAAGAACCCAGTGGAGGTATGGTGAGTAAATGTGACGCAGTGACATGATCACAAACTATCAATTCTACCTCAGTTAAGGGATGTGTTAAAGACGCGACAGAGGGGAGAGACTGAGGCAGGAAGAGAGGAGGGATGRGAGGATGGAGGGAGGAGGGAGGGAGGAAGGAAGGGGGCTGGATGGAGGGAGACACTAGGAACGTGCAGAACATCTATTGACAGCAAGTCTTCAGCAAACCTAAAACCATTCTAAGGCTTAAAAATGTATTATGGGTGTGGTCATTATACAATACCTACTGCGGGCCCTGTTGGAGCCACCAGGAACTAGGCCAGGTAGTTTTTGTTTAATGTTTTTATTAGCATGTATTAATTCTATATAATAATAGGTTACAGCCAAGTGTGGTGGCACACACTATTAATCCCAGCACTTGGGAGACAGAAGCAGGCAGATTTTTGTGGGTCTGAAGTCAGCCTGTATACATGGTGAGTTCTAGAGAAATTGCTGCCTGTGTGTTTCCTTAGGAACAGTCTGTCAGTGTAAGGCCTTCTGAGATACCCTAGCTATAATAAATAAGGACATGGCTTTTCTAAAAAACACCGGTGACTTTGTCCCTATCCAAGAAGACAGGGAGGAAGAGAAGAGAGGAAGCAAGCATCCTGTGGTGTGGGGCAAGCAGAGAGGGCGTCCTGGGATAGCTCATACCTCCTCGCCATTCTCTTCTTCTCTGCACCCCACTTCTAAATGACTCTCTTGCTCAGGTGTGCTGGGACACCCACTGCTTTATAAAGTGACTGCTGGCTTGTGGGTGACCATGGGGGCATCCCATCACCTGACAACTCAGTGTTTTCTGTGTGTGTGATTAGCACACACAGAATCTATTACAGACCTAAGGGTGTCGATAATCAAGGCACTGTGGCAAGGAACTAGAGGTGTCCACAGAGTGAGGCACACTGGACTGCAGGGCAGAGTGGGCAGGATGCGGGTGGACAGCAAGTTGGCTCTCTGTTGCTTAAAGGGTCCTGGGGTGAGTGGTGGAGACTTCTCCAAGGTTTGAGGGTCACGCTGTCATGGAAGACTGTGATTTGCCAGGGTCCGAGTGGGGACAGGTCAGTGGGAAAGTCCAGGAATCTGACAGAAAATGTGAACCAGGTGAGCTTTGAATTCTGCTCACACGACATTCTAAACAGCAAAGGAAGACAGTGCACAGTAAGCAACCAGCAAATGCACTGTGAGGTAAGCGCCGCTCTGAGCTGCCCACTGCTTCAGCCATGGCCACCATGTTGGGAAGGAAGATCAGAGACCTTGCCTGGGAACAGGAGATGAATGCCAGGTGACTCGTCAGCTGCCCGGGAAGGGCTGAGTGCAGGCAGGAGAGGCCATCAGCAGGGCCTAAGCATCCCAGGCTTCAGGTATGACTCTGCCACCACCGTGGCTCTGGCGGCCACCTCCTGTTGGTGGGATCAGGTATCAGCCCCACTGGAGAGCTCTAGAAACCTCCCTACTCCCTATGTGCCCTTTCCCCGGCAGAGTCTGGCTCTTCTGTCTGCAGAACTTTAACAGTCTGTCAAGCTGGGGTGCCAGTCTTAGAGCTGACATCAGTCTATGCTGTCTTTCACTTCAAGTAGACTGAAGACCGCTTTAAAGGGGAGACTTCTGTGGATTATTGCATCAAAATAATTTTGAATGGAAGAGGGACTTCACAAACTATATTCTGTAGTCAGATTTTTCCCCTTGATGTCACTAGGGAGAGACTGCTTCCTAGACTCACCACAACCCTGATTTTTTTCCCCGTTTCTGTCCCAGAGAGTCCCGTGTGAATTGGGTATTTGTAGTACACTTGTGAACCAGGCAGAGTACATAAGGCACCTGTGTACCATCTGGCAGTACCCATATCTACCACCAGAGGACAGCATCACCTCACTAAGTGCAGGTCAATCACACACACACACACACACACACACACACACACACACACACACACACGCCTCCTAGCAACCCTCTTGTGATTTCAAGGTCCAGCTGAGTTCACCTATGCTGCCCCAGACTCAGGAGACCAAGGTCCTTCCTGGGAATGACCTTAGAGGGTAGCAGAGCCCCTGCACGATCTTTGATGGTGTGCAGGGCTGAAGGGTGGGAGAGGCAGGCACTGAGCAGGATGACTTCAACAGACCTTTATCCCTGTGTCCTAGAGCACCAGTCCTTCAGCATGGCTGGAAGTGTGCTAGAAAACGTTGACAGTGCCTTGCTGTCCCAGGCCCCCAGGGCCCACTGAGGACAATCAGATGACTAGGTTGAGCGCAGACCCAGAGAAGGGAGCTTATGGTTCTGTGGACTTGACTAGCTGTCTGTGCTGGGCCAGGGCAGAACCGTGTGGCAGTTAGCCAGGGCCTCAGGCAACGGGAGATGTTTGTCTCCAGGCACTGCTTCTCCACATAATCATCTGTTTACCCAGCCACGTATTCATGCATACCTCCATCTGCCCACCTACCCACTCACGCATCCACTACTCATCTGCCCATCCACTCATCCACTCAACCACCCATCTGTACATCTGTCCGTCCATCCATCCATTCATCCTTCCATCCATCCATCCGTCTGCCCATCTGTCTATCTGTCCATCCATCCATCATCTATCTGTATCTGTCCATCTACCACCCATTTATCTGTCCCTCCACTTATCCCAATCCCCCATCTGCCCATCTGTCTACCCACCCATCACCATCTCACCCATCCACCTATCTGTCCATCTAGCTATCCACCTATCAATGTTCCATTGACTGACCATTCACATACCTACCTATTCTCCACCCATCTACCTAGCCACCCACCCATCCACTGACCCGTCCTCCATCTGCTCATCCACCCATCCGTTCATCCACTCAGAAAATGCCATTGGAGGGAGGCATGTGGCCAGGTCATGTGCATGATTCTAGGCGAATATGGAGTTTTTGTTCACCAGAAAACTCACATGAACCAAATATGCAATTGAAAATTGAAAACTTCCTGCTAGCTACATTAAAACCAGGTGAAATGAATTTCATATTTTATTTAGCCCAGAATGTGAACATTTCCATTTCCACATGAATTCAATATGAGCTAAGTAAGGGATTTTTGCTTGAATGTCGGTTCCCAGTCCTCAAGGCCTGGTGCATGCCTGACCTCGCCGGCACATCTCCCTTGGGCCCTGCCACACGTCAGGCTCTCAGACCCACTCTATCGTCTCGTCAGGGTCTGGAGTGTTCTCCCAGCCTGCATCCTGGTGGCAGGTACCGGCTGAGCGGGCCACTATAGTGGACTGACTGTACCAGCGGGCAAGGGGACTGGTAAGTCTTCCCAGTTGATGTGGCAATCGAGCTTGGTACTGAAGGATGAATAGGAGTTCTTCAAAGACAAAACAGGGAGAAGAGCACCTTCAGTGTCATTTCTGGTTCCGTCTCCAGAAGATGGCCCACAGACAGAAGGAGTCAGCTGTGTTCAGTGGCCCTCCCACCGGGCTCTGCGAAGAAACCACGTAGTGAAGACTTCTGCTACAGCTCCAGCCCCTACTGTGCTACACGAACCAGGAGACCCTGTTCAAGCGCCTCTCCTGGCTGCTGCTGGGAGACCCGTCTCCTTTGGCTGCCTCTGCTGGCGCCCAGGCCATCTGGGAGGAGCAGACACTCACTCTTTCTCCTGCAGGTGGTGCCCTAGAGACCCTGCAGAGCCAGTTGTCCACTGTGGTTGGAGCAGGCCCAGCCCTTCCTTTCTGCTCTTGGGAGGGGGCTGTGGCTCTTCTAACTGGGTCCAACTACTGTTTCCTAAGGGTTTTCCGAGATCATCAAGGCTGTTCTCAACCACTGTGTTATGCTTGGGAAGCTTCCAGAAACTTCTCCCATGTGGTTCAGACACAGAGGGAATTCCTGGAACCCATCTGTAAGCAGGCTTGTACTCTTACGATCTTCCTCAGGTCTAACTGAAGTCCCTCTTGCTGCTGCTTCAGTGCACTCTTCTTGTGGGGCTGGCTCTGCAGCAGGAAGCAGTAAAGTGTCTGTACCTAATACAGCCCTCCCCCATAATAGGGTTCCCTCGGCAGGGAGGTATGCTGCCTGCCTCCCTGCAAGGCTGAGATGGCCCACCTCCACCTGCCGGGGGTCCCTGGAGGGATCGAATGGGACCCCACAGATATGGTAACTCTAATATTCAAGTCTAAGTCCTTCTTAAGTGAAGGAAAGAAATTGTGGTCCTTCTCAAGAGCGGCCACGCCTATCCCCGAAATGCCAGCGTTGGATGCTGGAAGCCACCCCCTGTTCCCGAAGCTTCTGGGGATGGGAGGAGTGTGCAGTGGGAGACCAGTTGGATCTGGGTTCTGTCACAGGTGGCCTTGGGCCCTGGACATGTCATGGCAACCCCACCTTCCTCCTACAGCACTACGAATTTCCTCCAGGTTTCACTGTCTGTCTCTCCTGCTGCCCCACAGGGCTCATTAGAGATGAGGTGATGGCCTCCCTGCCCACCTTCCTCTGGGAATACTATCTAGTCAAGGGTTAACTTGGTAGGCTTGGCTTGGCCACACCCTGCACAGTTCCCAAAGGCATGGCCCCTACAGAGCTCCTGGTAGGTGACCTCTGACCTCAACCCACTTGGAGAGTCTGGCCTGACAGTGTCTGTGTTTGCCTGACGGTCTCGGGTCACCTCAGTGGTCTTTGCTGACAGTGTGATTTATGGTGAGGCCTTGAGCCATGCTAGGTCACTTGATCTCAGCAGAGCTGAGAATGCAATTTTCTATGCGGTGCTCGGGCACGTTAGTGCAGCCCACTTCCAATGACACCCCCACTGCCCAGCATGGAGACTACGTAGGCTCACCCAGCTTGCTCACACATTCAGGGGGCAGTGCAGACAGCACGCCTCTTCTGCTTGGGAACCTGTGACATTGTAGGTCTGGCCTCTCCTGGGCTCTGTCCTCTCTGTTGGTGTTTTTTGTTTTTGTTTTTTATTTTTTAAGATTTATTTATTGTTATATCTAAGTACACTATAGCTGTCTTCAGACACACCAGAAGAGGGCGTCAAATCTCATTACCGATGGTTGTGAGCCACCATGTGGTTGCTGGAATTTGAACTCAGGACCTTCTGAACAGCAGTCAGTGCTCTTAACCGCTGAGCCATCTCTCCAGCCCTCTGTTGGTGTTTGCATGCATTCTGTCCCTAAGCAAGCCCCAAGCATTATGGGAACTGCTGGGTGCTCCAAGGCCCTCAGCATATCCCTGCGTCTGAGGTGGTTTTGGGGACTGGTTGGGAGGGCAGGAGACAGGGAGGTGTCATGGGTCATTCTGTCATGGCATGGGGTTCATGGGCCGTGCATTACAGTTTGTTGACCCCTTTCATAGCTTGCTGATCCCTTGCTGGCCTCAACTCCCTCTTTCTACTTTGCCTCCTTGGGTCAGCACTCCAGGGCAGGATTGTACTGGGTAGGACCAGCATCTCTTAAGATAGCACTGGGACTTATTGTTTTGTGGGGCAGTAGAGGCTGGCCACTGCTCCCAGAAAGTCTTCCTGGTATCCAGGATTAGTGGAACATAGCGTGTGACCGTGTGGACAGCTTTCCCAAAGTGCCTGTGGCCTAGAAGTTTCAGGTTCGGCCCTGAGCCTTGGGCATAGTTCTTCTGTAAAGAATGCCTGCCCCTGCCTGCTCCTGTGTGGCCCTGTGTGACCCTTGTTTGCCTTGGAGGCTCTGATGATTGCCCCCCTAAGCTGTAGAGTCTGTCCCTTCTCTCTTCTGCTCCAGTGTCTACCTGGCCAGGGGCCGTGTTTGTCTCTGGGTGCTCTCATCCAGGTGAGGTGATCCTGGCTGCCCGCTCGGACGAAGACTGATCTTAAAGCTCTGGCCACCGCCCCCTAGCACGGAGACCCCTAGCTACACGTGTAGTTGGCATGATGCCAGATCACTCTGAACATGGGCCTGGTCTTGACCACGGTGCCTTGGTCTCTGCTCAGCCACAGCCTGGGCTGAGGCCTCCCCATCTGAGCCAGAGGCAGTGTGGATCCGGAGGCCCCTCAGCCATGTCCCCAGGACCCAAGGCATGGGGTGAAGGAGACATGGACTTTAAAGGGTGTCTGGCGTGCCTGGTTCTTTGAATGTGGCCGCTCCCCCGCCCACCAGGCCCGCCGACGTGGCTGCCCCACACTGCCACGTCGCCACTTCCACCCTAGCCGGCAGGAAGCTGCTCGCTCCCTTTTTGTAAATTTTTGGAGGGTTGTTGTTGCAGGGAACATCTGGATGGGGCCCAAGGAACATAATAAAAAGGAGAGAGGCCTGGGGGGAGGAGCGGGGGCTGGAGGTCGGAAAAACCATCTGACTTTGCTTTGCGGAGACAGCTGCAATTATGCCGCCGAGGCTTTTGCAGCCGCTTCAGACCACGCCGCTGACGTCAGTGGGAAAATATGAAGCTCGCCATGGTTTGGTGACACAGAACATGAAATACATCCCAAACTCTCTCCTAGCCCTGCTTGGAGTGGGATGGCTCATGGGTTTTCCCGGAAGTGCAAAGTCCAGGGTCTCTCTCTCTCTCTCTAGGGACGTACTGGGTCTCCCATCCAGCCCTTCCACGCCGCAGGAGGCAGAGCACAGAGCTTCATCCCCATTCTTACATTGCTAGGCCCATGGGTAGAAGCACCCTGGCCTTCTCTCCAGCTCTGCCGTTCCTCCGTCACCCCCAGGGCCTGGCAAGGGATCTGGCCGTCAGTGCGTCCTTCTTTCGG
>BDUI01001646.1:148595-163616 GCA_002335545.1 Apodemus speciosus | reverse complement strand
ACTTTAGGACCTTTATGACTTTCTTGTCTGGGTTTCTTTCCCAGTGTAACCCGGAACAACCTCAGAGCTCTCTTTCGCAGAGCACAACTGGGGCACCATCACAGCCTAGATTCTCTGGCCCTTTGGAGTCCACCCATCAAATAGCCCACAATTGGCCCGAGTTTGGTTTTTTTTTTTTTTTTTTTTTTTCTACTCTTATCTGTTAACATTTTCAAAATACTGCCCCTTCTCTAGAATTTTGTTTTTCCTTTCTTATAATGTTACTCTGCCACTTTTTTGTTTGTTTGTTTTGGAGACAAGGTTTCTCTCTGTGGCCCTGACTGTCCTGGAACTAACTCTGTAGACCAGGCTGGYCTCAAACTCACAGAGATCCTCCTGCCTCTGCCTCCCGAGTGTTGGGGTTAAAGGCTTGCACCATCACCTAGCTATCTATGTTCTGCCACTCTTATCTTTTTGATTTCTAGTTTAAAGGTCTTGTTTTGAGACTAGGTCTGGCTTTGAATTTGTGGTTGTCCTGATTCCTTATCTCCCAAGTGCTGGGTTTATACAGGTGTAACATCAAGTCCAGTTTAATGGGATTTTTTTTTTTTTGAAACTGCAGTTCAATACATCATGGATATATGGGGAAATGTTTAAGTAATTCTACAAAAAAGGTTGATTTCTTTGGGTAAATAGTTAAATTTGATTCAACAATATTCTTTATCAGAAGAGATCTCAGAATCTTTATCAAGCTAATATGCATTATAAATTCTTTTTAAAGGTCTTTAATAAGTAATATTTCTCAAATTCACCACTAGAAACCATTCTTATAATGGGCTAGCTATTAACATCTCTGAGAATTTTCTGAATAGCATAATTGGTAAAATACAATTTTAGAGGAATAATACTATTTTAGAAGAACAAGAAAAGACATTATTTAATTACAAATCATGTTTATTGAATTGTAGTTAGCTGTCCCAACTGAGATTAACGGAAAGCATACAGTCTCAGACACAGTGTTTCATGCCGGAAACAGCACAATAACCAGTCCTTAAGAATTCACAGACAGGCGTGTGTGCCTGCCCTTCGACCTCAGACTGGATAATTTCCCTGAGCAGGGGCTGATCTTAGAAACCATGTTTCAGAACATACTGGCTTCACACAAAATTCACCATTCCTAACAATTTAGCTTGAGAGTCAGAATGTTTTTAAATACCATGCACAATCCTTGAACTTCCTTTTCCTGTCTGCAAAATGGGTGTGGCAATCGCTTATTGGTGGAGGGTGGAAAGATAAGGAGGTGGAAGAGTTGGGGAGGAGGGTGTGGTTAAATGAAAATGGAACTTCTTCCCACCCCCCCCAAACACACAGGAAGGAATACTTTGTTAAGTGGAAGAAAATGATGGCTCCAGCTTTAAGTAGATACTCAAAAGTGTTGTGGTGAAAGGTTCCAGCTTAATTTTAAAAATATTTAAGATAATACTTTTTCTTAGACGATAATATAAATCCAAGGCCAAATATCAAAACAGTCTCACTTTTTTTCCCGAAGTTAAAAGTTAGGAAGCTAGAGGACAATAATGAACTTCTCTTCTTCCTCCCAAATTATTACTATAATTAGACTTCTAATCTAAAATTTGAGATAGTGATAACAGTTCCTCTGACTAGAATTTGCATCTAATCATGGGGAAAGTATATTAAACAAAGTAAAAAATTTCAGTGCTTATCTTAAGAAAAGCCTGTTTGTCAAGCTTTTTTTTTTTTTTAAAACCAATTTAACTGCTTATCCAAATTCTAATTTGAAAGTTGTGGCTTAGCCAAGGCGGTGGTGGCGCACGCCTGTAATCCCAGCACTCTGGGAGGCAGAGGCAGGCAGATTTCTGAGTTCGAGGCCGGCCTGGTCTACAGAGTGAGTTCCAGGATAGCCAGGGCTATACAGAGAAACCCTGTCTCAAAAAACAAAACAACAACAACAACAAAAAAAAGTTGTGGTTTGAATGAAATATCTTGGGCATCTGAATATTTGGTCCCCAATTGGAATATTGCTTATGTAGATCTAAAAGACAGGGTCTTGGTGATAGAAGTATATTACTGGGGTGAGCTCTGAAGTTTCAAAAGCCATTGGACATTTCGAGAGCATTCTCTGTTTCTGCTTGCAGTTTGAGTTGTGAGATTTTAGCTTCGAACCCCAGCCACTATGTCTGCCACCTTCTGTCCCCGACACTGTGGACCTAGCCCCCTGGAACCATAAACTCTTTCTTCTATGTGTTAGTTTGGTCAAAGCATTTACCAGAGCAATAGAAAAAATAATGAATGCAGAAGTCAAGTGTAATATGGGGCAAAAGGAAAAACTGTGTGAGGAATGGAGATCTTTGAATTAATAATTCTGTTTTTCCCCTTGGAAAGGGAATTCACGCATTGCTCTGAAGGCTTACCAAAAGTAATRCTGTACATTTCTTAAACACCATAGGATCTATTAGGGATTCTATCCTGTAGGGTTTTACCATCATTAGTCAATAAATTTCAATACAATAGAGTCTGTAAAAAACATTGTGAAAAGATCAGGAAGGTTTTATGCTGTCTTGCCTTCTGAGACAAATTGCTTGCCATAAGGAAAAAAGAATCTCTCTCTCCTATTTCTGACACTGCAAATTAAACCATCTGGGTTTTGGTTTAAGTCTAGGAACTTCATTAGCATGGTGAGCCATAAAAGAATTGCCCAAGGTAAAAAGCCCTAGTACCACTGATTCATTGCAATTAACTAATTTGATGGACTGCAGCTCCCCTGCCCCTTGGTGGAGAGAAAGACGTGAAGCCTGCAAATGAAGAGGATCTCGGGGATCATATTTTTACAGCAGGAAAATCTTGGGATCTTTTTTGCTAGTTCAGCGTGATGGAGACTGAATATTATTTATAATACCGTCATTTCTTATTGTACTGATGGAAAGGGAAATATTTTAGGTTTGTTCTTCTCTGGCATATCTAGAGTCAACAGCCTCTTGTGTATGTAATCCTAGCTATGGTAAAGAACAATGTCAATATTTAGTTACTTTCCTCCATGTGTAAATAAAAGAACTCTTAATCCTCTATTTGGAAAAACAACTTTTTTCTTCCTATTCTGTTTGGAAAAGCTAATTTTCRAAGTCTGTTTCTTTCTGGTGTTTTTTTTTCTCTAAGTATTTGCATTTGAAATGATATTTGGGGCACCGAAAAATATTTCTTKTATTTACTTTCCAAATAATGGAACTGACTCAGAAAAAGTGTGCTGGYATTAGCTGGAAACGCCACTAAGTTACAAAATCAGACATGATGTGTATAGTCTTGAAGTTTGGAGTTGCTTCTGGAAATGCATACCGTCTACCTACCAACTCAGTTAAATGGAGGCTTGTTACCGTCACTGCTGGTGGGATATCCTCAGTGTATGAAGGCAGAGAAAAGAAAGGAGGCCAGTGACAGCCAGTTGGGCCTCTCTGTAGTCCTCATCATTTGAGATTTGCTCCTTCGTGGTAAGATCTTTTCTTCCAGGATTGGTAGGCGAACGCAAGAGCCTTTGATAAACTACAACACTGGACCATTGTCTGCTAGCAGCACTAAAAAAATAAGCAATTCTTGTATTTTGGGAAACACTTGGAGACCTTAGAACAGGAGGTTGGTTGGTGGTTCTRTGGAAAGAGCTGGCCAGAGTACTCAGAACATGGGAGAGACAGCCGTTTCCACTCTCCTGGCACCTGGCTGTGTGACTTGATCAAACCAGCCTGTCCCCTTCGGTTGGTAGAAGGAAAGATTGTTTCACTGCAAAGGCAGAGTGGGTAGAGTGAAATGCTTTGAGGAGGGATGCCCCTGACATTTCTGTTTTTTGTTTTGTTTTGTTTTGTTTTGTTTGTTTGTTTTTGCATAAGTAGACAGCTTGAAGGGCAAATTCAAAATTGCTTTCTTGTTCTTGTTCTGTGACTATAACTTGAGCTGTCTTAGGTGAATGGATGGCAGTTCCTGACTAGGGAGCAAAGTTCAAGCCACCACTCTGGAGCCTCACCCATCCTGGCTTGCACTTGGCTTTTAATTCTTGACAGCATGAGCTCATTCACAACAGTTTCTTTGACTCGTTTTCACCTTTCTTTTCTTTTCTTTTCTTTTCTTTTCTTTTCTTTTCTTTTCTTTTCTCTTCTCTTCTCTTCTCTTTTCTTTTTTTGTTGGTTGGTTTTTTGTTTGTTTGTTTTTGTGTTTTTTTTGTTTGTTTGTTTTTTTGAGACAGCGTTTCTCTGTATAGCCAGCCCTGGCTACCCTGGAACTTACTCTGTAGACCAGGCTGGCCTCGAATTCAGAAATCCGCCTGCCTCTGCCTCCCAAGTGCTGGGATTAAAGGTGTGYGCCACCACTGCCCAGCTGACTTGTTTTTAAGTTTAAAATAATCCCAGAAACCCAATTTCTTCTGCTCTCTTGAGCCTCAAGCCCTCGTTTACTCTCTTCTTTCTTTTCAGAGTGAGGCATATTGTCCTTTAAAATGTAGCCGASATCCATTCTGATTCGCTGAGCGCTCCTGTGAATGAGAGCCTGTTCATCTCCTTCCCTTGTTCCCAAACGACCACCATATGTTCTTTCTGATTTGGGAAAACCCTAGACGGGATATGAACTAGACGCCCTATTCATGCTTCATGTTACCACCAAGCCCTCTCACGGCCTTCACCAACGTGTTCCTCGGCAGAAACCAAGCACATTGGATTCCCATTGAAATAGAGTCACTCTCCTGACCAGCGCAGAAGTAGGGTTAGTTGCATAACTAGAGGGAATTGGAGACTCAAGTTGTTCATGATGTGTTTAGGTTAGAAAACAATGTAAGATAAAAAGGTAAATAAACCAAGTATGTGGAAGACTATATTCAAAGATCCTTCTAGAATTTTTTTCCTACACATGAACTCAGAATTTTATTTTTTCTCTTTCCTGAAAAGTAAGCCCACATTCTGTGTACTATTTCCATTTCAGAGCATATAAATATACACTGCATTCATACGTTTACATCCGTTTTCTCTTCTAGAAACAAACTTATTCTAGCCATCCACTTTTGTTTTCTCTTTTGTGGCTAAATATTATATTGATTTATTATGCTGAAGTTGCTGAGTCACTCTTCAGCTGATGAGCATTTTAACTTTGCTTTTTGAAGTAAGTAAGTAGGAAGGTGAAGGCATATGCCAAAAAAAAAAAAAAAAAAAAAAAGTGCAACTTCGTAGCAAATCTGCTTTATAAGAATGACTTTGGTAGGAAGTGTGTCTTCTGTATTACTTGATAATTAGGGGGTATTCTCTGAAGGTGACCCTTGTCAGCACTGTAAATGCAATATCATATCTGGTGCAATTTCATGCATTTCCTATGTTTCTGGTTCAATTGATGAGAACACTCACGTTTCAGTATAGAGGAGGGAAGTGAGCTGAGTCAGATTCAGGATGATGGGAGTAGTCAAATTGCCTTTCACTCGTTAACATTATTTCAAGGATGGTTATCATCACTAACATTTTACAAGTCTGTTTCAAGCTGGCGAGAATAAATACAGACCAGAGAGCGGAGAAAACATAATATGCAAATGTAAACCTAACACGAGCAATGAACTGACAAGCTGGCTCAGTGGTTAAAGGCTCATGCTGCCAATCCCTTGAACCCACATGGTAGACGGAAMTGACTCATGAGCTGCCCTCTGACCTCCACGTGTATGGGCCATTGCACATCTGTGCACGGTCATGCACGAGCATGCATACACTCAAACAGTAAATGAAGGTGGTTCATTTCTGAAGATTAGAGAAATGAACCAATGTGACGATCAATGTTACGATGCTCCAAATGAACTGAAACAGTAAGAATTACGTTGTCATTAATTTGTATCCTGAAAGTGGCTGATTAGAAGGCCTCATAGGATGCCCCTCAAGATGAGCAGAACTCCAATTTTATACAGCCTGATTCTCTAATCTTAAATGCCTCTTCTGTAATTCTAGCACAATGTGATTTGCTGTGCAGCAAGTGATAGCAATTACCACATTTCTCCCATGGGCTGGAGCTAATGTTCACTCTCACCTTGCTCCTGAGGAAGATGTGCAGTGGACATCAATCGTCACCGCTGTGCAGGCTGCCTGCCGCCGTAATTAGGAAATAGCATAAAGCAGCAGCGCTGACAGGCAGACTATGTGATGTCATGCATTTGAGATTGTGGTGAGACGCTGTCCCCCAAAAATTGTGCAACAGCTTGTGTGGCATGAAACCAAAGTGCCCTGAGATCTTAGGGAGCCAAAAGGTATTTTTCTGGTAAAATGTTCCCAGTCTTTTTGAATATACCTCGTTTGTCTGAGCGATATGTACTTATGTTTTTGGATGCATGCAGGATTCTTCCTGACCATCCAGCAGTTTTCTGGGAGCTTACCAGCCTGGCTTACTTGTCACACTTACTTCACTCTGTTTCCTTGGTGTTTGATGTAATTTTCTGTTGACAGTTCCAGTACATCGGGAGATCACTGTTAGACAGGAAAACACACCCTTTATGTCTGATCACTGATTTACGGCTTTGTTGTTTCATTGCTTATCACTATTTATCTTGTGCATTATTGTGCAATAGAAAGCAGGGGACGTTAGTCCCATTTTGGGAGAACACAGTGTTTCCCGAGTACCCACTGTGTTCCAGGCAGAACTACCAAAGCATTTTCTTGTGTTAGCCTCAAAACATACCTGCAAGGTATTGTCTCTACTTTAAAATGAAGAATCTGAAATGTGTATTGTACAATTGCATAATGTTACACAGCTCAAAAATGATAGAGCYGAGATAGGAACCAAAGTTTGCCTATTTCTCATGAAATTTGTCTGCCTGTCTGTCTGTCTTTTCCCACAGGAGAGTGCACGTGTGTGTACAAGACAGAGGCTGATGTCAAGTGTCTTCCAACCTCTTCATTTTTTAAACTATATCCTCTCCCATTAAACTGGATCTCATCAACTTGGTTAGGCTGGATGGCCAATGAACTCCAGGGATCCCCTATGTCTTCACTCCTAGACCTGTCCTAGGGTTATAGGTGTGTACCACTGTGCCCAGATTTTACATGTATGCTCGGGATCTGAACTCAGGCACTTAGGCACCTTTAAGACCGAGTCATGTCCCCAGCCCAAGCCTATCCCTCTAAACAACAACAGAGCTCTATATTTCACAATGCACTTTGCCCTGTGATCATTCCTAACAGCTCTATGCATTGTTATAAGGAAGCTGTGAAATACTTATAGTCATGGGCTAGGACCTGAAGACTTAATTTACCAGGTTTTCCATGACACCACTGATGCCTGAGAACTAATCGATTCTTCTTTTTCTTAAAAAAAAAAAAAGCAGATTATTTATTTATTGCTGTGTTTCTCATTTAGCTACAATTCTTTTATGTCTATATCTTGTGTATTTTGATAAACAATTCATGATAATCATAGCTGTAGGCATAGTTGCTCTCTGTAGGTTAAGCCAAAGTTAATGAGACCAAGCAATGAATGATGTTGTATTAGAAAACTTAGGAGAGGGACACATGCTGTGACTGTGAACAGAAGTAGCAGAAGACAGACATTATGGGGGCATCTTCATAGTGTAGCATCAATGATGTTATTAGATGTTTTTGAGTCATATTTAGTAAATAACTGTTGGCCCAAGAAGAGATTCATTAAAAAATCAAAAGTGAAATCGGGGAGGAATTCTAGGTGCAAAGGTAACAGGCTGTCATAATGAATGAAATCTAGTTGTTTTCTAATCCTCTCTTCTGGTTTACTCTTTCTCCTAGTCACAGACACCTAATAAAAGCATTGGTACCAATGCATGAACAACTAACTGCTATGCTTACTGCATCAGGGACACATTACCACAGGGGCTAGACCCGTGACCTTCAGCAGCAGAATGCCCCTGGGGGGGTTCATGTGAGCAGGGGGCAGTTTCTGTTGCTCCTTAGTCACAACGGGGTGGCTGCTTCCCTAAGTTCACCCACAGTCCCTTTGAAACGCTCCATCCCATATACCTTTCAGCAACATGTATTGTAATGGCCACTGCATGAAGTTCTGGGGGCCTCCTAGTGAGAAGATTCAGAAAATACTGTCTTCCAGGATATGAACTCCAGGAATGGAGTATGTGGAGTTCCGGTTGTTAATACCAACTACCATCACTTTGTCAAAAGGCTCTGTCCTCTGAAAAACAAAACAAAACTGAGATAATGCAGAGGATCAGAATCTCTGCAATGGATATTGTGAAGCAATTTCCCTTCCCCCCTTCCTGATTACTCACCTTTCTTTCTTCTTTCCTTCCTTCCTTCCTTCCTTCCTTCCTTCCTTCCTTCCTTCCTTCCTTCCTTTCTGTCCTTTTCCTGATTGCCACCTAAACTAGCCACGAGAACTGAGATGGATTTCCAGAGAAATTAGGCTCCGAAGGAATCTTTCATTTGGCTTCTGATCACACAGCATAGACCTTGCCCATTTGCTAGCTGGGTGCCTCTGAGGTTTATTTTCTCTGCTAGTCAAGTGAGAACAGTACTTTCAAGTACRAACATACCAGGTGCTCAGTAAACAGAAGCATTATAATTATAACTGTTTAGACTTAGGTTCTTCATACATAATTCATCCATAATATTGAAGGTATTTTCCTTAAGGGATTTTTTGGGTGGCAGATATGGTATTTATACTGATTCTGTATATTCTTATAGCAATATTTTTGCTTGAAGAACTTTTMTTTGGCATCTTCACAGCTCAGGTTCTTTTGGTTGTTGTAGGGAGGTTCCTTACATACCATTTATCAGTTAGCTGTGTTTAAGTGGTTAAGTCAACAGGTATTATCAGTACTCATAGAACACCTGCCAAACACCCATGACATAAGGAGTCTGTTTTCTACCATTGGCTTTGCTCAGCCCCCTCCAGTTTGACAGTCTGATGTGGCCAACTGGTCCGATTCAGTTGTGCTGTCTCRGTGCATAGTGGTGTCCATAGGTCCCGCTATCCTACTGTCCTGCATTCCAGTGGAGCCAAGATTCTAGTTAGTGTCAGTACACTGGGCACACAAGGGTTAGGAAATACATACATCCTTGTTGGAAGCTTGAATCCACTAAACCTTCAAGTTTTGAAAAGCAGACAGCAACCTATTAGTACTAGAATAAAATCAACCAATCCCAAGAAACAATAGAAAATGACGGACCATTCTCCAGTCACATAGCTGTATGGGTTGTATGAAGAGTTTGCTTCACCCAGCTTGGCCTCAGTCTCTTGTTTTGGCTCTATCAGAAGTTAATCTTCAATAGAAGGATGGTTCTTATTACCTTAGTGATCCCCCCCCCCCCAGTGCTAGAGACCCAATATAATGCCTTGAGCAGGTTAGATGGCTGTTTCACCGATTGAAAAAGGTTTACTACACACTGCATCATCCATCAACTGAGGAGTTAAGAAGCCAAAAACTATTTGTATTTTGTTTGAAGCCCTTGAATATCTTCTTTTAACGCTGGTAATACACTCTGACAAAACTTCCAATTATAAGATGAACACACTATAGAGACTTAAAGTCATTACTACTATAGTAATAACAGTGTATTTGAAACTTGCTGAAACAGTAGATCTTAAATATTCTGTCCTGGGTAGCTTTAACTGTTGACTTGACTCAGCCTGAAGTCATCTGAGAGGAGAGTTGTTATGGGAAATATTTAAAAATGCACCATCCAGTGCTATCACTGGCTACTCTAGGCCCTGGCCTCTGCCCTCCACACCTAGCCCCAAGCGCGACAGCCAACCTTGCGGTTCTCTTGCTGCGGATTCTGCTCACATTCCCAGCCATCCACTCTCTGTGGTCAGCTGTCCCAAATCCCAGTAACCAGGTAAAATCAAAACTCTAGAGGCTTGTAATTTACAAGTCAGATTTATATCAGTAAATTCTCACCCCACAAAACGTTCACACAATTTACTCAGAGCCAATTGATATAAATTGCCCACCTAGATAAGACAAATTGTCCTGTAATTATCCATCCCTTATATGATATTCACAGCTACCGGTGCCTATTTAAAACCATGAGGAATCTAGATTGTCTTTCTCTTCCTCCATCTTCTTTCCTTCTCCACTCCGTCCTCTCCCATCTCTAAAAATCTCCACCTGCCTTCCTTTTCCACTGCCCAATCACAAGCTTCTTGTTGTATTAATATTTAAATTAATTGGGAGAAAATTCTGCTACAGGGAGCCTCAGCTACAGAACTGCCTAGATCAGATTGGCCTGTGGTATGTCTGTCGGGGATTGTCTTGACTGTTAATTGATACAGCAGGGCCCGGCCCTGTACAGGCCGTCCTGAACTGGATAAGATGCTAGCCATAAGGCAGCCAGTGAACCAGCCAGTGAAGGCAGCGTTGTCCAGCATTCCCGACACACTCCTAGCTGGAGGTAAAGCTGTGTGGGTGAACAAGTGGGCTTGTCTTCAAGCTGCTGCCTGAATTCCTGCCTTGACTTTGCCCAATGTTATCTGTGTTTGTAAGCTAAAAAAAACCTTTTCCTTGCCTAAGTTGCTTTTGGTCAGACAATTTTATCATAGCAATGGAAACTAAACTAGAACATACTCTCAAGATATATACACCTTTTTTAAAAAGGTAAATATGGTAGATTTCTTAACTTGATTCTGGTAATCATTTCTCAATGTATATGTGAATAAAAATACATTGTTTATTTTAAATATATAGATTTTTATTTTTCAACTATACCTGGCTAAAAAAAAATCTCTAAATGATTTTTCTATTTGCCTTTGTGGTTTTCTGGACACATATTAAGTACAACTATAAAGTAGGTATAACTAACTAAACACAGCCACTCTGGGTATTCTCTCTTTCCTAATAGATTATACATATACTCAAATAGTACTGTTGTTGTTCAAGGTATTTATAGAATAGCCTTCAGGGCCACTGGCGTGCTCTTTGAAATATCCTCAGTTAGGGAAGGTTTACAGCTTTTTAAGATAGGAGTGGTTTTTATAAATCATCTATGGACATGTAGAGACGAGCCTGGGTAATCAAACTAAATAATTCCACTTGAGGCTAAAGCAAAACAAAATCTGATAAACATACACGGACTTTAAAAACAAATCGAAAGAGAAATTTGAAAGTAACTTCAGACCAACATCACTTAGAAGTGCACTCTGTTCCAAAGTGTCTGCTTGAAACATTTAACTTAAGATKCATTTGTCACAATTCGGCCTTGTAACTTATGAATGATGCTCCACACCAACCAACGTGACTTGACTCTGAAGGAAATTCCAAGAACTCAGGGCCGGCACTCTCCACAATTAAGGTATAMTTTTGTCCAAGGGTCTAGAATGATGCCAGGCATTCTTTGGCCCCTGAGTAAGTTATRGACAATGACGACGCCTTTGATGTCAGCAGAGATGATAATGGAAGAAGACTTGGAAAGGCAGTATTGGCTCTGGGCAAGCTGCTTTGGAATTGCTGGCATTGATTCGGGGATAAATGAAACCGTTACTTACTGATTTTTGTTCTTTTTATGGCAATTTAAAAGCACATGCCTCATGCTTGATTCTGACATAGCATATGGAAAGAAAGTGTTCTGAAGCCACTGTACATGGAAGAGCGACAAATGATGACAGAGGAGATCAGCACGGACCAAACGGAGTGGAGAGACCATCATGGAGATGCGCACACTAATCCTAGCAACGGCCATCATCAGCYCAAAGGGAAGGCTTAGAGATGAATGACCTGAAAGCACATCCAAGCCACCAAAGACTTTTCATTTCCATTCATAATGTCGGAAACATCTGTGCTTTGATGCCAARCTATATTAATAGACTTCTACATGGAAAAATTTGGCATATGCTGTGAGCATACAAAAAAGTTTGATCCAAAGGAAATTTACATGTTAATAGAAGGAATCAAGGTAGGCAGAAATAACAAAAACCAAATGCAAAGTAGGAAGTAACGATGATGATTTAATGAATACAGATAAAGAGATTATCTGGTCTGAAGGAGAATCACGGGAATTGTGGTTTGATTGGAAACTTGAGGGTGAGGTCAGTGGACTGTATCACACTGAGTAAGGAAAAGAAAAGATCCATTAGGAGACAGAGCAAGGTAGTGGTGCAGTTGTCTGGCCTTCGGGAGTGTGACAGAGGAGGGGACAAGGGAGGAGCAGCTTATGAGACTCAGGTTACAGGAAGTGAGAGGCAATGAGCAGAGCAGTGTCTGTACCTCAGCTTTGCTTCAGGCAATAAGTATAACTTGGGGGCTGTATCGGTGAGAGCGCTATGTTNGACAATGACGACGCCTTTGATGTCAGCAGAGATGATAATGGAAGAAGACTTGGAAAGGCAGTATTGGCTCTGGGCAAGCTGCTTTGGAATTGCTGGCATTGATTCGGGGATAAATGAAACCGTTACTTACTGATTTTTGTTCTTTTTATGGCAATTTAAAAGCACATGCCTCATGCTTGATTCTGACATAGCATATGGAAAGAAAGTGTTCTGAAGCCACTGTACATGGAAGAGCGACAAATGATGACAGAGGAGATCAGCACGGACCAAACGGAGTGGAGAGACCATCATGGAGATGCGCACACTAATCCTAGCAACGGCCATCATCAGCYCAAAGGGAAGGCTTAGAGATGAATGACCTGAAAGCACATCCAAGCCACCAAAGACTTTTCATTTCCATTCATAATGTCGGAAACATCTGTGCTTTGATGCCAARCTATATTAATAGACTTCTACATGGAAAAATTTGGCATATGCTGTGAGCATACAAAAAAGTTTGATCCAAAGGAAATTTACATGTTAATAGAAGGAATCAAGGTAGGCAGAAATAACAAAAACCAAATGCAAAGTAGGAAGTAACGATGATGATTTAATGAATACAGATAAAGAGATTATCTGGTCTGAAGGAGAATCACGGGAATTGTGGTTTGATTGGAAACTTGAGGGTGAGGTCAGTGGACTGTATCACACTGAGTAAGGAAAAGAAAAGATCCATTAGGAGACAGAGCAAGGTAGTGGTGCAGTTGTCTGGCCTTCGGGAGTGTGACAGAGGAGGGGACAAGGGAGGAGCAGCTTATGAGACTCAGGTTACAGGAAGTGAGAGGCAATGAGCAGAGCAGTGTCTGTACCTCAGCTTTGCTTCAGGCAATAAGTATAACTTGGGGGCTGTATCGGTGAGAGCGCTATGTTAAACTGAAAGCCAATGTCCTCCCTCAAACCTTTAAATAGGCATCAGCCTTGCGTTGTAAATGCATTGTTAATTCTGTCAGAATTTACTGCAAGCTAGAGCATTCTGACTGACCTAGTGAATTAGACTTCACGGAGGACTGGTGTTGGTATGTGTGTTAGCTTTATACTGCCTACCACCCAGACATTCATAAAAATTGTTGAATTGCATGAGCTGCCCCTAAGAATGCTTCATTTGCCTGTTTATAGTCCCTATGATAAGAGGAGACCAATGGAGTGATCTGTTAAAGTTTTCTGAAGACTGTGGCAAGGCTGGTGCAAGCGTGCAGGTTGGTGCAAGCTTCATCCCAGCTATGAGAAGCTCCACACCAACTTTCTTCCCATTGGTGGATTACATTCATGCATCTGTCCAGGAAGTCAGAAAGTCTGACCACACTACCTTTACTATGGTGCTGATTGTGTTAGCAAACAAAAGTAAACAAGCAAAACCTAAACCTAAGAATTGTTATCTGTGCTTAATTAGCTCCAGGCAGCAGCAAACCCAGAGCTGGCAAAGGCGGTGATCGAGGACAGAAACATGGGCACTGTCGCTGCACTGAGTCACTCGCAGAGCTGTGTGCTCTCGCTGAGTTAGAGCTGCAGTGTTTTGAATGTAGCTATTAGCAATACAGAGCTCTCATAACCAAGTGTGGGAGTAATAACAGGACAAACAAATTACAGGGAACTGGAGATGGGATTCCACCACGAGGGAACAAACTGAGGGAAAAACTCTAACGCAGGGCACGGATTTGGTTCCCCACACATTTCTTTGTCTCTTCCAAATATAGATTTTGTTTTCATGTGGTCACTGATGACTGAAAATGTTGGCCACACACATAATGAGTCCCACACAGCAGGGACTGCATGTATGCGATCACTTAGAATGTTTCTTCAGTAGTTTTCCTCTGAGTGGTAAGATTAAAGACAATTCCAGCTCAGTGTCATTGACGGTGGATGGCAGTGGGAAGTGGGAACTACAGTATGATGTATCTGAGAATGCTCATTTCAATTATTCCTTTCTGTTTATTCATTGTGTTTCGAGACGGGGTCTTAACTATGCAGATGACATTAAATTCACCATTGTCCTCTCTCAGCACGCTGAGTGCTGGGATTGTGGGCACATATCAATCATGCATGGCTAATAGTCTTTATACCTACTGCTATGCTGGGGCTGCCAGTGGACTATCTTGATTAAAGCAGGGTTTTTTGTTTGTTTGTCTGTTTGTTTGTTTTTAATTCTAGCAAGGGGTGTTAGATTCTAGCAAGGAACATAAATTGCATATACTATAATAGACTAGCTTATAAGATGGCACCATATGTGAATGCATGCACACTAGAGGAGAGGGTGGCTTGAGRCAGAAAACTGTCCATGAAAAGCAGCATGGAAGAATTAGGGTCGGACCTTCAGGATTTAGGGTGCTGGGAAAATGATGGCCCCATTAGTGGAAATCTCACAGTCAGGAGGAATAGGAAGTTTGTCTGTGTTTGTGCCATTAGCGTAACAGGTTAGATACGATGGGTCTGATATACTAGAGGTGGGTGGAGACCAGTCATGTGGCTGCACACGCAGCTATAATAGTAGACTTTGTGGACCAAGAAAAACTATGGAGAAGGGATGGGGAGAAGGCACTCTGTGTAAAGTGCTTCCTGACTGTGAGATGTCCTGGGTGACCTGGCTTAGGAATCCCAGGATCCATGTAAAAGCTGGAGACAGTAGTGCACATCTGTGATTCCAGTGTGTCACTAAAGGAGATGGGAGGCTGAGGCAGGAGAGCTTGTGAGCCAGGCAGCCTGAAGTACACAACAAGAGAGAGCCTGTTCAACCAA
>BDUI01001646.1:128006-140695 GCA_002335545.1 Apodemus speciosus | reverse complement strand
CTGGTTTGGGCTTCTAAAATCCCAAAGCCTACTCCCAGTGACACACTTCCTCCAAAAAGGCCACACCCACTCTAACAAGGTCATACCTCTTAATCCTTTCCAAGAGTGTCACTCCTAAAACAGTTAAACATATGAGTCTATGGAGGCCAGTCTTATTCAAATAAGTCACAGTGCACTGGTGACACAGGTGCTCCTCGCCTTGGGTAYTGAGTGCATTCTCTYGTACTGTCAAGCAGCCCTTGCTATCCAAATCCAGTATTCCCTTGTTGCTTTGCCTCTTGCGATCCCTGTAGCCTCTATTTGTGCATTCACTGTGGCAGGCACACATTCATTCACGCGTTGGGTGCTTATTATATTAATGTTCTCTACGTGTTAGGTATTGTACTCGGCCTTCAAAGATAACCCAAGTCCYTGACTCTAGGGGGGACACACATACAGTTGAAGCATGACAAAYGCAGTGACACAGTGGGGTCGCATTCAGAAATTGGGACTTTGAGTCTGAATATTTGGAYTTATGTTCTGGCTCTTCCCTTGCCAGCTGCGTGACCTGGATAAGTTATTTAAAGGCTCTGTACTTAGTGTACTTATTTGTAAAATGCTGATTGCCATTGTGCCAACCTCWTAGGATCATTGTAGGCGTTGATATTTAGGGATATGTACAATGCCTGAGACACAGCAAGAGCCTATGCATTATATATTGGTTAAATTAATGAGTAAGTGACTATAATAAGATTTATCACAGGGAATTATAGGAACACATAGTCTTATCAGCAAGATTAAAACTTTGCATCCATTTAGCTTTGCTCCAGATCTGGGGATGTCTTTCAATTTAAGAAGATATAAAGGAAGTGAGTGCAGCCAGAGTTTGGCTGTTCAGCCTCAGTGCAGTGTTAGTGTAAGCCAGTCCATTCTAATTCTACACCGCATTCGCATTCCCAACAGTGAGCCCCTTACTGTTCCCTGGGCCCAAAACCCAACCTGTGTCTCTATGGTAGTACCTGGGCCTATTTCTCTACCCTTAGTCTCTGCTTTCATTTCTGGCCAAGTCTTCAGTTTTTCTGGAAGAGAAATCTTGCCTTGGTTACCAAGCTGCCCTTGTCCACCAGGATTGCAGCCACTAGCATGGCAGTCATCAGATCTTCTTGCTGTCTAGATTTCTATATAGTATGTGCTCCAGGGTTCTATAGGGACTGCTGCATTCTTCCACCAGTTCTGCCACCTATCAGCCTATTATTTTACTCTCCTGACACTTCGCCCTACCTACCTTGCCAGTCTTTTCTAACACCCACTCCCCTCAGCAGACGGTGTTTAGTTTCTGGTCTTATCTGGATCATGACTTCTGCCGCCATTTACTCTTCCCTACTGACAGGAGGAAGCAGCCAAGAAATGCTGAGTCAGACAATGGAGTGATCTAGTTTAGCTGACTCGTTTAGGAATTTCTGGGTGTGTGTATCAGGAGGTAGTGGTAATAAATAACCATGCCTCCCTCCACAGAAGGAGTTACTAAATAAAGTTTGCCACATGATGTAGGGGAGTGTCTTTCCTCAATTTTCAAGTTAAGAAAAACTTCTTAGTAATTCTAGCTATGCTATACCTGAATATACACCCAAAGGACTCTAAGTCAACATATTACAGAAATACTTGCACATACCTGTTTATTGCCACACAATGACCAGGAAACCAACCTAGATGTCTATCAACAGACAAAAAGATAAAGAAAAAATGTTGTACGCACACAAGAGGAATTTTATGCAGGCATGCAGAAGAATGAAATATTATTATTTTAGGGATATGTGTAGAACTGGAGATCGTCATGTAAAGTGAAATAAATTAGACTCCGATGACAGATACTGCATGCTTTCTCTTCTATACAGATCCTAGGCTTGGAATTATATATAGATGTGTGTACATGCATGATGTGTGTGCATGTGTGTGTATCTGTATGTGCATGCATGTGAATGTGTCTATGTGTCATGAGAGAGGATGGAGAGATCTTGAGAAAGGTGAGAGGAGGAGAGGGTAATGGATCTTTGTAATAATAAGGCAGAAGAAAGACTAGGAAGGAAGGAACTGGGGACAAATTAGAACAGAGCATAATTACCCAGTCCTTTGTATGCTAACCTAAAAACTTAATAAAAAATAAAAAAATAAAATCTCTTTTCTAATTTATCTTTCCCAATAACAATCCCATCCCCCTCCCATACTGGTCATACTGCGTCATCTAGTGAAGTCCTCCTATTGTGCCTCTGTTTTTTTTCACTTCTGTTTTTCTGCATGGTTTTTATTCTTGGTGTCTTCATGCAGGCTAAACGTTTTAAGAACCCATGGGCTGCTCCTTTGCTTCTCCCATTCCTTTTTTTGCTTCTTAGCATTTTCTAAAACGTGAGTACAATTTAAATATCATTTCAAATAATGTCCTCTCCTGGGCCTCAGGCCCTTTGAACCTGGATGCTCACTTTGTTATGGAGTATGGAAACTCCATCATCTCCATTATGGTGATAACTTCAAGGCTTCATYGCTGATGAGGGTGTCGTGAAAGTCAAGAGTGGAAGGGACAAAAGGGCATAGTAAAATGCCCTGCTTTTAGTGACACAACCCAATTTTCATTAGGCCCCATGTAGTTGTGTAATTTCCATTAGACACATGCTGATTTCTTTTGGTCCTATGCACGGACGACAATCTTATTTCCCCTTCAGTTCTATTTAGTACTTAGATGTAATTGAAAACTTAATTATGAGTGYGGCAAGCCATTTTCAGAGTATTTCCCACTCATGAATGGTTTTCTCATCCATGTTTTATGGTATGCATTTATTCCTTGATTGAAATAATTTTCACTTCACACAGCATCTGACATTTGCAAGGGTTTTAATGCACATTTGCACGTCATCTCAGTGCTCTGTGAGAGGGGCAGAACTGTTATTATTCTTAGGTTACAGAATAGGAAATAATGGCATGGAGGTAGAATGTATGAGAACTGAGTAAAAACAGCTTTGTAGGGCACTGCAGGCCCAGCACTTACAGCTCAGACATGTTGACTATTTACCAGCTATGTGCCTCTCTGTCAGTTTCTTAACCTCTCCAGACATATCATCCTTCATCTGAAAAGGGAGGGACTTCTGTTCAGGTTTAGGCTTCCTTCTTAAACATGTATGATGTTCCTTTAAACATCACACTCATGTTTACTTTCTCTACTCAGTCTCTGAAAGATGAAGAATCGGAACACACAGACACACACACACACACACACACACACACACACATCTTTATGTATTCTTTCACTTGCACACTCCTCCCCCACTCAAGTGTTCTTTTGGAACAAGAATGGAGGCCAATGGAGGCCAAAAAATCCTAAAGTAAGGCTGAAGTCTGTTGTGGTTCTGGACTGAGAGGCCCAGAGCACTGGACATGGTCTTTAAAAGTGTCATAGTGAGTCATTCTAGATACAGTGAGGTGGCAAATTCCAGTTGAGTGAAGTTCTGGGGGGTTTGTAAGTTGGGAGGACGTTGGAAAGCAACTCCTAGGGGAGTTTTGCTGTTTGTTGATTAATGGAAATGTGGTAAGCATTAAAATTTGGACCAAAAAAGAAAAAAAATCCCCATAAGACTTCTACAAATTGAAACTGTGAAATGCCCTTTGAAGAAACGATGAATGTATTAATATTTACATAAATCTTACTGTGACATCTTCGTCCTACTGTGTTAGCTATGGTAAAACCAATAACAAAAAGTGGGACGGAATCAAGGTCATAGGAGCATATGTTTCGCAACACAAGATCTGTAAGGATTTGGATTTTAGGGCTTACACAGTGGTGTGTATGTGGTGTGCTGTGTGTGTGTGTGTGTGTGTGTGTGTGTGTGTGTGTGTGTCTGGCCACACATGTGTAGGTTCAGTTGTCCCTGATGAGTATCTATAATCAATCTTTGTCTCTGTCTGTCTCCTTTATTGTGGTGGTAGGATTAAACCCAGGACCCTATCTGTACTTTGTGTATACTATCTACCATTAACAATTTCTCTAAGGAAAGAGTGGACCCAAGTTCTGGAAAGGCCCAATGCAGCAGTGCAGGGGAATACCAGAACAGGGAAGTGGGAAGGGGTGAATAGGGGAACAAAGGGAGGGAAAAAGACATATGGGACATTTGGGGGGGCGGGGAAACCAGGAAAAGGGAAATGAAATGTAAATAAAGAATATATCCAGTAAAAAAAAGAAAAAAAAAAGGAACATACAAACCAAAAACAAAAACAAAAAACAAAAAAAAAAAAAAAAAAAAACCAAAAAAAACCCCCCAAAAAAACAAACAAACAAAAAAACAATCTCTTCTCCTTGATTACCAGTCATCATTGATAGAATCATGGATTCTTTTGAGTGCTAGGCAAGCACTCAACCTCTGGGCTATATTTCCAGCCCCAAAATACAATTGATAGCTGAAATGAAGTAAGCTTACTGTGACTAAGGAGTCATCTGTGTACAAGAGTAGACTCTCGCTGAAGTTCTGAGTGAATAAAACATGTCCTCTGAGAACCATAATAATGGTCGTAATTSTCAATGGTGGAAATAATTGCCACAAGATAAACAAAATAAGGAATGACTTCTCTGTGTGAGATTAAGCTACCAGGGCTCTGTGTAATACAATCAATAGTGTTTAGATTTTTTTACATTTACGGTAACACTTTTATTATTTATTTGAGAACTTCATAAAATGTGTTTTGATCATATCACCTCCACTCTTTCCCAACTCCTCCCAGACCAACCCAGTCTCTCTCCCCAACTTCTGTGCCCTCTCTCTTCCTTTTTCCTCTTCTTCTTTTTATAAATGACCCATAGAATCTGATTTGTACTGTTCATACACTCCTGGGTATAAGGCCACCCACTAGAGTGTGGTTGACCTACCTAATGTTATTCAGTGAGTATGTTTTCCCGTGTTTCTGGGATCACAAAGCACTGTAGTGTCCTTGGCTTTTGAATAGACAGTGGTAGTCTCTGTAGCCATGTGGAGAGGGATTTATACCTCTGCTAGAGGTTTTGAAAGATGACTGTTCTGTTCAGAGGGAGCTGTGGACATATGAGCATCATGGCTACTTTTAGTAAGAGCCTGGAAATAGAACTGAGTGTAAAGTTGCCAGAGGGGAATTTCCTGCTTGTTCAGATGGAGGCTCTCAAACATCCCAGCAGGGGATAAGTATCCTACATTTGATTGAGAAGGGCTAGACCAACCCCAGGGCTTGCTAAGAGGTGCCCAGGCTGTTTCTAAAACAATATCCAACAAGAGGGCCCTTAGAACACTTTTAAATAATAAATTACTTGAGACAAAGTTCATGTTTGATCAATCTCTCTCTCTCTCTCTCTCTCTCTCTCTCTCTCTCTCTGTGTGTGTGTGTGTGTGCGTGTGTGTGTGTGTGTGTGTGTGTGTGTGTGTGTGTGTGTGCATGCACAGCTATGAGAGAAGATCAAGGGGCAACCTCAGATGTCATTCCCCAATCTCTGATAATCATTTTTTTGGGAGACCGGTCTCTCACTGCTCTCTCCAAATAGGTTGTACAGATTGTCTGGCAAGTGCGTCTTAGCCCTTTTTAACCTTGCCAGTACTGGTATTACAAGTGCGTGCCACTGTGTTCATGTTTTCTTAAATGTAGAATCTGGGGATCCAGCTTAAGTTCTTGTGCTTCCAAGGGATGTGCCGTACTAACAGTAATGGGTTTAGCCCCAGCTTCCCTTTCAAAGCAGTCAATGGTTTTGAGTGTATTCAGTTGCAACTCTCTAATCTCAGACCATATTTATTATCCCTAAAAGAAATAAAATGTCAGTAGCAGTCGCTCCTCTGTCTCTCCTCCTGGTCTCTAGCAAGTGTCAGTCTGATTTCTGTCTGTATGGATTTTTGCCTGTACTGGATATTTCACTTGAATGGAATCATACCATGGGTGACTTTTTGTGTCTGGTATCTTATGGATGGAATGACATTTTCAAAGCTCATCAGTGTGGCATCTATTAGTACTTCACTCCTTTTTAGAGCTAAAATTATTCATTAGATGACTGTACCATATTTTATTAATCTAATCGTCTGCTGTTGTGAATGTGGGTTGTTTTGATTTTGGAGCTCGCTATCATTTGGAAAAACATCTCTCCAAAAATCCATGTATTTTTAGATTTTTATGTATTATTATTATTGCTGTTGTTTGTGGCGGTGGTGTGTATGGTAGGGATGTTAATGTGTAGACTGGTGTGTGCTGGCATACTGTGGAGGCTAAAGGGCAACGTTCAGGAGTCGGTTCTTCTTCTACTTCTCTGAGACGTTGACTTACTTGTTGCTTCTGCTGCGCTGTGTTTACCAGAGTAGCTGGACCATAAACTTCCAAGTGATTTTCCTGTCTCTGCCTCCCATATTTCCCAAAGGCTGTGGGATTATAGATGTGGACAGTGCATCTGGCTTTTTTACGTGGCTCCCAGGGATCAAACTCAGGTCTTCAGGCTTGCTCAGCAAGTATTTTTACCTGCTGGGCCATCTTGCTGTCCTAAAAGGTTTTTAAAGGCTTGATTCTGAGCAGAGCACTGTTGGGCAATGTTGGATTCTTTTTGAAGGTGTTAGCCTAGTTGGAGGCCTTTAGGTCTCTGGGGAAGTGTTCTTGAAGTGCACTGTGAKACCCTAGTCTCTTCCTTTTTCTCTCCCCTGCTTCCTGGTTCATGATACAGGAGGCCTTACTCCATTATTCTCTCTCCAGACACTGCCTTCAGAGTTCCCAAGCACTGGGGCCACTTGATAGACTGGAATGTCAAAACACACGAGCTAAGAAAATTGTTTCTTGTCCAAGTCAGTTATCTCCCGACACTTTGTTATAGTAGCAGGAGGCTGATTAATATAGAATTGTTGTAAAGATTGTGGCTGTGAATATCCATGATCATATTTGTCTGTGATCTTGTGTGAATTTGACCTCTGCCCTTTGAAGTCTGTGAACAGAAGATGGTATCATCTCTTTGCCTAGGCATGAGACTGGCTGGATCCACCCTCAGAGTGGTGTTTCTGGGAAGGCTTAATTGAAGAGAGAAGACCCACCTAAATATGAACCATATCATCCCATGGACTTGGATCCTGGATTGAATGGAAACGGGAAAATGAGGTGAGTACAAAACATTAATCTTTGCAGTAGTTACTTTTGTGCTTCTGTGATAAAATGCCATGCCAAAAAAATGACTTATGGAAAAGTTTATTTTGATGTACAGTTTAAGAGAGGTAAGAGAATTTTGTGGCAGCAAATGGTAAACAGGGCAGCAAGATCTAGAAGCAGAGAGGTCACATCAGGAAGCAGAAGTCAAACTAGAAGTGGGGTGACACTCCCAGTGATGTATGTCTTCCTAAAAGTTGTATCTCATGCACCACCACGTGTTTAGATGCCGGAGCCTATGGGGGACATTTCTCTTTGCTTCTTGACTGTGGAAGCAACGTGACCTCACGCTTCCACCACCAATTCTGTCCTCAACATGATGATCTGTATCCTCAGGCTATGAGCCGAGGTAAACTCTCCCTTCCTTTATTGACTTACATCATGCTTTTCATCACAGCAATAAAAATAATACATGTGGACATGGTGAACAGGAAAAGTATCCTGTAAAGAATACTGCCCAAGAATGTTATCTATATGAGGAATTTATTACCTAAACAAAGATACGAGAGAATCCATGGTCTACAGCAGCAGACTAATATCTACCTGAAAGAAAAGAAAGCTATTGCTGGTTATTTGAAGGATTGAGTGTATTTCCTAAAATAATTTTTAAAAAGGCATATGGGCATTTCATCTGTGTGTATGTCTGTTCACACATGCATGCCTAGTGTCCTTGGAGGCCGGAAGACAGTGTTAGATCTCCCAGGAGACAGTTATCAGCTGCTTTGTGGATGCTGGGAATGAATCTAGGTCCTCTGGAAGAGCAGCCAGGGCTCTTAACCAATGAGTCATCTCTCCAGCTCTGGTTCTGAGTTCTTCATTTTTTTTTTTCTAAAGGAAAGCCACACATTCTTTACAAAAGAGGGTTGGCATACAAATGAACACCTTTCCCAACAGAGGACACCAATGGCTAGATAAAATGGAACCAGCTAAATAATGAAGATCTTTTGATTCTCTTTTAAATTTTGAGACAGGGTCTCACTGTATAGACCAGGCTAGTCTTGAACTTTTAGTGGTCCTACTGCCTCAGTATCCTACGTGTTGGGATTCTGGGCCTACACCCCTGGGCTCAGCCTCTGTGTCCTCAGTTCTTCTTTCTCCTCTGCTTCTCAGGAGGAACAAGGAGCAGCAGACTGAGTCAGGCGTGACTGAGTCAAAAACTATGTTTTACTTCCTTATTGCCGGTTACTAAGACCCAGGAGTGCTGACCTAGAATGTAGGTGGGAAAGGCCAGCAGAGGAAATGAGGGTTGGAGTCTAAAGAATATTAAACCTAAACAACACCTTCAAACAACACTGTTGTAAAATGAGAAGCATGGGAGAAGCCTTTCAGTCAGATCAAAATATTGTTTGGGGCTGGAAAACAAAACCAAAGAGATTTGAAAATTTGAAGTCTAATATGGGGAAAAAGAAAATATAAGATAAAATAAAGCTCTTCTGTTATTATATTCTTCATGCCCAGGAATAGTACTACTGAAGTAAATTTCTGGGTATTTTAAAATATGTATTTATTTATTTACTTAATTAGTGTGTGTGTGTGTGTGTGTGTGTGTGTGTGTGTGTGTGTGTGTGTGTCTACTATAGCTTGTGAGTGGATGTTAGAGGATAATTTGAGGAAGTCATGTGGGTCCCAGGGATTGAACTCAGGCTACCAGGMTTGGGAGCAGGGGCATTCACCTTGTGTGATGGCTAATCTTGGTTGTTAACTTGACTACATCTGGAATCAACTTACACTCACTCTGCTGAGCATTCCTGTGAGGAATTTTCCTAATCAGATTGTTTGAAGCAGGAAGACTTACCCTAAATCTGGGCCATTAAAGGACAAGGAAGAAGGAAACTTCGATTTCTGTCTGCTCACCCTCACTTTTGCTGGCAAGTTATCTACCCCATTGCTGTGGCTGATATAAATCAAGCTTCTTCAGGATTCCAACACAGACTGAAGACCAGCAGCTCTCCAGGAATCCTTCGGTACTCTGGCACCAGACCGGAACAGCAGGAGACAAGTGGCCTCAAGGACTGAACAACTTTTTTTGACTTTTCTATCATGAAAAAGTCATTGTTGAAGAACTACCTAGACCACATGATGTAAGTCAATCTAATAAATGCACATATATGTGTAAATATGTATGTATGTAAGTTGTGTGTATAGGTATAGATATTCTATCAGTTCTGTCTTTTCAGAGAGTCATGACTAATACACTTGCTGAACCACCTCACCAGTCTCTGGATGGTCTAATTGTACACAAACCAGTAAATTCCACTCCCAATATCTCTCTCCCACCTGCCTGCTCCCTTAGGTTTCAGCAACAGGTTTGTAACTTGCATAGGAAGGATTCCTGATTGTATTATTGTATTGTAGAGAAGAGTACCGTGGCCTGGTATCTAGAAAGAGGCTGGAGAGAAAGTCTTTTTGAGTCTTTTCTTTATCAGTAACGATTGGCTGTTCCTTTGGGGGGGGGGCATCACTCCTGTCTTACATGATAGAGACTATGAATTTCTAGGTAGTGTTTTATTGAGCAAGCATTTTAATTAAAAAACATGTAAAATCTTAGGATAAAGACATTTTCAAACTCTGGGAGCACAATTATATTTGTAGCTCTCTAGAAACGGAAACATCTATTAATGCTAAAAATACTTTGATAGAGCAATCATCTTAGTTTTATTAAAATAAGCTTTTCTCACCACAGGAATGATCATTATGAACCTTGGTGAGGGAGATTTCCTCCTGCAGAGCACATATCTTCCTGCAAGTAGCTATGTTTACTGAACATTTTGAAGCTTCACAGAAGTCATTCCATTGCTCTAAGGCCCATTCCGTATACAAGGTCAAGGCAGCGGAAGGATAATGTGGCAGCCTCCTTTTTCTCGACAGTGAGCTGATAGCAACGAGATGACATTCAACAAAGATGGATTCATTTGGCATAAACATAGAACTGTGTGTGGATGTGCACCCTAACATTAAATGAACTCAGGAAATGCTGGACCAGCTTTGATAGCAAATCATGTTAGAACAAAAAACCTCAAGGTTAGAAACGTGGTAGGGACAAGGTGAGTATGGGAGATCTCTGTAACCAAAATCTGTTCTTAAAAAGAAAATCTATTTAAAAAAAGAAAAAGCAAATTGTTATTTGACCCCTACTTACTGTATGGAAGAAGTCATAAAGGCCATGGTCTAACCCAAGGCAGTGAAATATGGTGAAGATACGAGTGCTCCGAGAGCTGCCTGAGGTCGGGGTGCTCAGGGATGACCTCAGGCCACGGCCTTCATCCTTTCTGGCTGTATTGTAACCGCCTGGCCTTTTCTACATCTGTCCCCATTCCTGGATAACAAGATGGAGGCTTACATTTATTCACAGTGCTTATGACCTTAAGGAAGGTGTTTCCCACCTAGCTCATAACTCAGTTATCTCCTTTATACTTGCTACGTGGCTGGTTAGTCACCGCTCCTCAGTTTCACACTTCTGACTTCCTCCGAGTGGTGAATCTTCCTGTGCCGGAATCTTTCCCAGCATCCTCTCTCTGCTGGAAGTCCTGCCTATTCTCTCCTGGTTTACTATTGGCCATTCAGCTCCAAGTGCAAAAGAGATTATCCCTACATATCTCTGGGGTGTCACTTTGAGTGCTAAGCTTAAAAAAAGAAGTTGACAAGTGGAAAGCTTTCTGTTGAGGACAGTTGTCCCAGGTTTTTTTTTTTAGAAAAGAAAAATTCAGAACTATGGCACTCACAAAGACCAAAGGGCCAACCAGATGTCTTCAGATATTTGGAGGATTTACATGGGAATAAAGGAAAACTTTTTACAGAGCCTTACAGTTCTCAAAGATCCTTTACTCTTACTGTTTAATTTATTTTGACTGGGAGGGAAAGCAGGAAGACATCGTTTTCAATGTTTAAGTGAGGGAATCAAAGCTCCAAGAAGCTAACTTCACTTTGTTCAAAGTAGCAGGGTGGTTAAAGGGGTGATGGGACTAGAATGCAGGCCTCTTGTTTCAATTACAGAAGACATGCTTCACTCTGTGGAAGGTGAACCTGGGGCCAATGAGTATCCTTAAAGACAGGATACAATAAATTAAGTAGAAGTACACACACACACACACACACACACACACACACACACACACACTGAAACCAACCAAAAGTAAAAAACCAAACAAAAACAGTAAAAGACAAGTGTGGTGGCACATATTGATGTGCAGACCGGGGGATCTGAGGCAGGGGAATTATAACTCAAGACCAACCTGGGATACAAAGTAAAATCTGGTTTCAAAACAAAACAAAGCAAAACAAAGTAAGAAAGGGAGTCCTGCCCCCTCATCGTGAGCTCTGTCAGTGGTACTTTCCCAGGGAAATTAGGTACTCTTTATAGTTTAGAAAAGATCCCTTTATAGAAGACTTCAGACAACCTTCTTCGTGTCTATTACTCGTCCCTTATTTGTTTTAGGTGAGGAAGCAAACAAACCCAAATATGTTGGCAACTTGCTTTTCTCATTTGTCAGTTAGCTAAGGAGGGCTGGGTTCTAAAAATACACCTTCATTTGAAAAAAAAAACTTGCTTGGAGGGGCTACAGATAAATGGCTCACTGGTACACCGTGTCAATCATGCATCCGTGGAGCTAGTGTGCTGGCGTTAATGTTTCTTATACGTTTACCACATCTTTTAATACCACACAGAGAGACAAAGAGACGGTAATGAAAAATCAACTGCCCAGGATGGAGACTAAAGCCAAATAACCCCAGAGATTCAAGAAATCTGATGTTGGTACAGCCTCAGGTGTCTCCRTTTCTACTGTGTCTCTGAAGCGCATGGCAGGCATGAGGTTAGTAACTATGGAGACCGATGTGATATACTTACTGCCAAGAAGGCTTAACACAGACAGAATCAGAACAGGCTTCCTCATGCATCCAAAGACCCGAGGGAAGAAAGATGAATGAATGAAAACAAGGACTGGGAGGAAATATTTTAAAGGAAGGCACATACAAACAGAAGGGAGAAAGCGGCAGTGTGAAGAAGAACGGGCAGTGTGCTTCCCCTCCCTTCCCATCTCTGCTCGTTTTGTTTTCCCCTACGTAATGCCCTCCCCACTCAGAAGGTGACCTTCCGGTTACACCTACCAGTCCAGAGCCCTCTCWCTGTGGAGCGTTCTTACCCATCTGTCCCTGACCCATTTGTGGTGTATTACATTGATCTGAAGTTTTGAATCACCCCCACCCCACTCCTAGTTGTCCCACAATGCTGCGCACCTTGTGCTCACTTCAAGAGCTCCTGGCCAGGGGACCATGTGTGGCTGAGAGTTAGCTGAGCCATGTTCTTCTCTCTATGCCGACAGCACATGGAAAGGGCTGCCTTTTCAGATTCTCATAAAACACTAAGTGGACTAAGGTGGCTCTGTTGTACCCTGTGTCACCTGGATTCACCGTCTCTTCCCCATGAGCTTGTATGCCCACTGAGATAGAAAATAGGAGGAAGCTTTTTCTCAGGAGGCGAAACACAGAGTTGGGCTGCAAAGGGGAGAGGAGGAGAAGGCCTGGGGCGGGGGTGG
>BDUI01001646.1:55218-71518 GCA_002335545.1 Apodemus speciosus | reverse complement strand
TTTATTTTTTTTTTATTTTTATTACTATTGCTCAGTAGTGCAGCTTGAAGTCAGGGATAGTGATACCTCCAGAACTTTTATTGTTCAGGATTGTTTTACCTCTCCTTCTTTTTTTTTTGGTTGGTTGGTTTTTTTTTTTTTTTTTTTTTTTTTATTTTGTTTGTTTGGTTTTTTTTTTTTTTTGGTTTTCCAAATGAAGTTGAGAATTGTTCTTTCAAGATCTGTAAAGAATTGTGTTGGAATTTTGATGGCGATGGCATTGAATCTGTAGATTGCTTTTGGTACTATGACCATTTTCACTATGTGAATCCTGTAGATCCATGAGCATGGGAGATCTTTCCCATCTTCTGAGATCTTCCTCAGTTTCTTTCTTCAGAGACTTGAAGTTCATGTCATACAGGTCTTTCACTTGCTTGGTTAGAGTTACACCACAGTATTTTATATTATTTGTGGCTATTGTGAAGGGTACTGTCTCCCCAACTTCTTTCTCAGCCTGTTTTTATCGTGTGTGTAGAGGAGGGCTATTGATTTCTTTTAGTTAATTGTGTGTCCAGCCACTTTGCTGAAGAAGTTTATGAGCTGTAGGTGTTTACTGGTAGAAAATTTGGGGTCACTTATGTATACTACCTTATCATTTTTGAATAGTGATACTTTGACTTCTTCCTTGCTAATTTGTATCCCCTTGATCTCCTTTAGTAACTTCAAGTACTATATTGAAGAGACGGGGAGAATGGTCAGTCTTGTCTCCGATTTTAGTGGAAATGCTTTTAATTTCTCTCCATTTAGTTTGATGTTGGGTATTGGCTTGCTTTATATTGCCTTTATTGTGTCATATCCCTGCTTTCTTCAAGTCTTTTATCATGAAGGGGTGTTTGATTTTATAGCATCTAGTGAAATGATCATATGTTTTTTCTTTTAGTTTGTTTATATGGTAAATTATGTTAATGGATTTTTGTATATTGAATCATCCCTGCATTCCTGGGATGATGATTTCTTTGATGTATTCTTGAATTTGGTTTGCCAGTATTTTATTGAGTATTTTTTTTTTGCATCAATGTTAATAAGGGAAATTGGTCTGAAATTGTCTTTCTTTGTTGAGTCTTTGTGTGGTTTAGTTATCAGGGTGACTGTGGCCTCATAGAATGAGTTTGGTAATGCTCTTTATGTTTCTGTTTTGTGGGATAGTTTGAGGAGTATTGGCATTAGCTCTTCTTTGAAAGTCTGGTAGAATTTTGCATTAAAACTATCTGGTCCAGGACTTTTTATAGTTGGGAGACTTTTAATGACTGCTTCTATTTTTAAGGGGTTATAGGACTATTCAGATAGTTTACCTGATCTTGATTTTGCCTCGGTAATTAGTATCTGTCTAGAAAACCATTCATTTCATTTGGATTTTCCAATTTTGTGGAGTATAGGCTTTTGAAGTAAGACCAAATGATTCTTTGAATTTCCTCAGTGTCCATTATATCTGTCTCCTTTTTCATCTCTGATTTTGTTAATTTGGATACTCTCGCTCTCTGTCTTTTAGTTAGCTTGGTTAAGGGTTTGTCTGTTTTGTTGATTTTTCTCAAAGAACCAGCTTTTGTTGATTCTTTGTACTAGTTTCTCTCTCTCTCTCTCTCTCTCTCTCTCTCTCTCTCTCTCTCTCTCTCTCTCTTTCTCTCTCTCACATTGATTGATTTCAACCCTGAGTTTGATTATTTCCTGCCAACTACTCCTCTTGGGTATGTTTGCTTCCTTTTTTCCTAGAGCCTTCAGATGTAATTAACTTTTAATTCATTAGTATGAAAACGTTCCTATTTCTTCATGAGGGCACTTAGTGCTATAAATTTTCCTCTTAGCACTGTTTTTATAGTGTCTCATAAGTTTGGGTCTATTGTGCTCTCATTTTCACTGAATTTTAGAAAGTCTTAAATTTCTTTATTTCTTCCCTGACCCACTGATCATTGAMTAGAGAGCTGTTCAGTTTCCTTGAATATATAGGCTTTCGGTTGTTTCTGTTGTTGTTGAAGTCCAGCTTTAATCCATGATGATCTGTTAAGATCCACGGGGTTATTTCGATCGTCTTGTTATCTGTTGAGGCTTGCTTTGTGACTGATTATATGGTCAATTTTGGAGAAGGTTCTACGAGGTCCTAAGAAGAAGGTATATTCATTTGTGTTTGGGCGAAATGTTCTATAGATGTACTGTTAGGTCCATTTGAATCATAACTTCAGTTAGTTTTGTTATTTCTCTGTTTAGTTTCTGTCTTGATGACATGTCCAATGGTGAGAGTGGGGTGTTGAAGTCTCCCACTATTAATGTGTGGTCTTTGGTGTATGATTTAAGCCTTAGTCATGTTCCTTTTACAAATGTGGGTGCTCTTGCATTTGGGGCATCGATGTTCAGAACTGAGATGACCTCTTGGTGTATTTTTCCTTTGATAAGTATGAAATGTACTTCCCTGTCTCTTTTGATTGCTTTTGGTTGAAAGTCTATCTTATTAGTTATTAGAATGGCTAATCCAGCTTGTTTCTTGGGTCTGTTTGTTTGGAAAACCTTTTTCCAGCCTTTATGCTGAGATATATTGTTGAGATGTGTTTCTTGTATAGAGCAGAATGATGGATTCTGTTTATGCATCCATTCTGTTAGCCTTTGTCTTTTTACTTGGGAATTGAGTCTATCGATGTTGAGAGATGTTAATGACCAATGATTGTTACTTCCTGTTATTGTGATATTGGTGGTAGTTTTGTGTGTGTATGTTTCTCTTCTATTGGTTTTAATAGTGTGAATTATTTCTTTCTTTTTTTTTTTTTAGTGTAGTTAGCTTCATTGGGTTGGAGTTTCCCTTTTAATATCCTCTGTAGGACTGTGTTAGTGAAAAGATATTGTTTAATTTTATTTTTGTCATGGAATATCTTGGTTTCTCCATCTATGGTGACTGAAATTTTGTTGGGTATAGTAGTCTGGGCTGACATCTGTGGTCTCTTAGGGTTTGTAAGACCTCTGCCCAGGCCCTTCTTGCTTTTAGAGTCTCAGGTGATAAATTGGGTAAAAATCTGATAGGTCTGCCTTTATATGTTACTTGGACTTTTACCTTTGCTGCTTTTAAAATTATTTTTTTTTGTTCTGAATATTTAGTGTTTTGATTATTATGTGGTGGGAGGATTTTCTTTTCTGGTCCAATCTGTTTGGTGTTCTGTATATTTCTTGTACCTTTATAGGCATCTCTTTCTTTAGGTTAAGGGAATTTCCTTCTATAATTTTGTTGAAGATGTTTTCTGGGCCTTTGAGCTGCAAATCTTCTCCTCTTCTATTCCTGTTATTATTAGGTTTGGTCTTTTCATACTATCCCAAATTTCCTGGATGTTTTATGAACTTTATAGATTTTGCATTTTCTTTGACTGATATATTGATTTCTTCTATTTTATGTTCTACACTTGAGATTCTCTAGCTCTTGTATTCTTTTTGTGACACTTATGCCTTTAGCTACTGCTTTCTTTCCTAGGTTTTCTATCTCCAGGATTGTCTCAGGTTGTGTTTTCTTTATTGCTTCCATTTCCCTTTTCAAGTTGTAGACAGTTTTATTCATATCCTTCACCTGTTTGATTTTATTTTCCTGTATCTTTATATTTAGTTGCTTCCTTTTTAATGCCTCTATTTGTTTGAATGTATTTTTCTGTATTTCCTTAAGTGATTTACTTATGTCCTCTTTAAAGGCCTCTGTCATCTTTATAAGATTGGATTTAAGATCCTCTTCTTGTACTTCAGTTCCATTAGGATATCCATAGTCTGTTGTTGGAGGATATCTGGGCTCTGGTGGTGCCATATTCCCCTGAGTCTTATTGATTGTGTTCTGAAACTGTCCTTTAGGGATTTGGTTTTCCCTGGTGTTGGCTGGATGATCCTGATGAGAGCAGGATTTCTCAGAAAAGTGTGTGTGTGTGTGTGTGTGTGTGTGTGTGAACCATGGGGGGGCAGGCAATGGAGGTCATAATACCTGATTCTGCTAGCTGTGCCTCAGGCAGACCCCTGCTCTGAAGGCTGTGTCCCAGGTGGACTCAACTGGGATAGTGGGCAGATCCGACTGGGATGGTATTGGTGGAACAGGAGTCTAAGCTGTTTAGTTTTGGGGCCCCTGAAGATTTCCATGTGGAAACAGGACACCCATGGGGTCCCTTAAGGCTCCTTGGAATGTAAAAGCAAGCTCAGAGCTAGACAATGGGGCCCATGTAACTCACCTCTGCAGGTGGCTCCAGACCACCTGAGCAGGTTTTTGATAGTTGGGTCTGTATTTGGGCTCTAGTGCAGAAGACAAGATGGGAGGAGAACATGTAGGAAGCTATTTTCATAGTCCAAGTGCAAAATAATGGTAGTCTGGACCAGGATAGGAACAGTGGAAATGAAGAGAAGTGGCCAGAGAATTGGCATGGATTGGTGCTGGACCAAATGTGGAATGTGAAAGAAAGAGCCAAAGGGGACTGCTGTGGTGCTCCTAGATAGGCTGTCTCCTTGGGTGGGGTTTCTAGATGAGATGCCTGGGTGGCTTGGGAGCACAGGAAGAAAGGATACACAGAGAGCAGAGATGCAGGAGGTTTGGCTTTTAGTGTGTGGTGACAAGTTGTCTCTGTTTAACTTACTTACTTAATGTCTGGGGCTATGATGACATTTAGGGAGCTTTAAACCAGACCACAGCATTTCCCCTGAGATCTGAAGCGCAGTTGTGATGGCTGCTCCTTAAGTGAGGCATGTAGCCCGACTTTTGGCTACTTTACAGGTTTTTCTTACCAGCCTTCTCCACCCCAGTCCCTTCCAACTCCCAACACCAGGTATAAGAGAAAGAAGGCTGGAGGGGAAAGGGGGTTTCGATCTTGTTAGACYACTTCCTGCTGATTAGGGGTATCAAGTTCCTAGGGGCAAATTTGATCTTCCTTGTCAGGAAATCTCCAACCAGCACCCAGCACCCATCAACAGCAGGAGCAGGAGGAGCAGCRACGGCCACAGTCCTTCTCAGGCTCCTGCACTCTTACATCCTCTCAGGAGTACCCAGAATTACGAATGTCATAGACTAGCAGAAACAAACCTTCTGCAGCTAGCAAAATCACGGTCCCGCCAGAGCATGAGGCAATCACGGGCTGCTGCTGTGGACCATCTGAAGCAGCCCCATATCCCACAACTGGGATTAAGGCAAAAACATAATCCCGTAACATTTCTGTGTTTTTAGAGGAACCGAAATTCTCACTACAGATGAGGATACAGAGGAGAGGACAGAGAAGAAAATCAGACAAAACTGAGATCCCCTTTCAGGAGGAACAAGATGAGGTTGAAATTTGCAAAATTTTGTGGCAGGAAATTATTTTTACTATCCTTTTGAACATGAGAATTTCCTGGCTGAGTTTGAAGAAAGGTTGTTTAGGCAGTAAGTAAGAAATACTATTTTACACAGCAGATACTAAGCTTGCTTAGTATATAAGTATACRTGAAAAGAATTTAGAAAATGCAGAGCTGCTGTATGCATAATGAGTTATTATATATAATATACATAACACATATAACAATTTATAAACRTGGGGTTTAGAGATATGCTATAAAATTTGTTGGTGTCTACTTTGTGTGTATTACTTGGCTAATGTCTGTTGGAGATACAGTAAGAGTAAAATACAGTACCTACACTCTAGAGTTTATAATCAGTAAGATTGACAGCATATGGCCAGGCATGATGGTTGGTGCATGCTTATAATTCCTGAACTTGGGAGTGGACACAGGAATTCAAGGCCAGTCTCAAGTACACGGTAAGTCTGAGGACAGCCTGTGTTACACTAGATCAGTTTTTGTCTTTAGTCTTTAAACGCCAACAACAACACTAATAAAAAGAACRTTGGTATGTATAAGTACAAAAATGCAAACACYTTTAGGACATTATGCAGAATGACTGTATTAGTGACCTTTCTTTGTTACCACAGCCTCCGTGCTGGGCCTGCATAGCGCCTTCCTATTCTGACTCTGGGCTCACTTCTMCTGGCTTTGGCTCACGGAACGTTACCAAATGTGATACAGGCAGGGGCTTGAAACCACATGCATTTCCTTAGCCTACTGCCATGACTGAATTGTGTTCTTTTTTCATTTCTTTCTTGCTGTAGAACATATTTAGGCTAACTTTCTGCAGATGTGTGGCAGATGTGCAGAGAAGATCCAAGGCCATCCTAATCCCTGACAGCCAGCCGACCTCCAAACATGTGAGATGCACACGCACAAACTCAATATCAGCAGGAGTCACACCACAAGGAACAGGGTTTTCAAGGCTACTTTGGAAGCATTACACGTGGTTTTCTGGAGGTCAGGAGGGAAGAGACTATGTAATACTTGGCTTTTTTGAACAACGGTGATACTCGGAATGTATAAGAACATTACAAATTGCACGAGTTGGGAAAGGGGAGATAGCTGCAGATGACCTTTAGATTTTTGTCCTGGACCAGGAGAGAGACAGAACAGCTTGATACGAAGCTTGAGTTTGTGATGCTTGTAGTTAGAGATCGGTAGCAGTATAGACCTAGAGCTAGCAAGTTTAGGGAACTTGTGCTTCCAAAAGATCTTCTAAGGAACAAGACCCAGAGTGAAAAGCCCACTGGTAGATCAAGGTACCGYGTCTTAGGTGCTAGGACAAGACAGGAACCTTCAAGAGGGTCGGTGATATAAGGGGACACCAGAGTCAGATAGAAGGMGAGAAATCTTCTGAGGTGTGTCCAAACWCTAGAAATCTCACCCTGAGATTGGCAGCAGTAGAATTGTTCAGGAAGATCCTGAGAATAAGATGAGGATCATTGGAGTTAGGAAGACAGGCWGATGGGATTGAGTAGTAGAAGAGGACTCACTTCCTCCCTCACTTCGCATCCCCCCCACCCCCCGCCGGGGTGGGGGAGCCAGGCCCATTGTGCACCAGACTGGACTGGAGGTAGAGATGCTTAGCTGGGCAGATGGTGTGCTCACGGGTGAAGAACCCTCCCCACTCGGTGGGCAGCTTTGGAGTCTGTTTATGGGGAGAACAAAGGCTGTTTAAACCCTTTGGGGGGTAAGGTGGGGCTATTGGTGTGCGTTGTAGGACACTGGCTGGGGCCACACTGCTGGGGATGCCTCATTTGCATGAGGAGGGATTCCAGCGCTGCAGTGCATGACCTTATAAGGGGAAAGGAAGTTTAACCTAGCTTCAGGCTCTATGACCTCCTCTGGTGTGGCGAAGGTGAGAGGCCCAGGGCACTGTGCCCCAGGACATGCAGGCCCAGGGCAGAGTGAGAGCCATTTTACTTCTTCCAATCTCAAAATTAGATTCCCAGGGTTTGGAGACAAGCCTCAGGCCCAGTCTTGCCCCAGGCCTGCTCCTCTGGCGCTTTGGCTCCCTGGCCCCACAGAGGACAGTGGATCTGATTGCTAAGATGTCTTTGAGAAACGAATGTTTCAGTCTGTCTATAGTTAAAGAGTTTGAAGCCAAAGTTCAAGGACTAAGTTGGGATTAATCSGGTAGAGGGAGATGGGTATATTCAAAGGGATTCTGAAGAAAAGGGATGARTAGCTGAAGGCTAAGAGAAAACATTTACACGACTTAAGCATCTATGTAGAGATATGTGGGCGGGGCCGAGGACAGAATAAGGAAATGCTGGCAGGCGAGGTGGGAGAACACAGGCCTCCACTGTGCCCACAGGGACGGCTCTATGTGCTTTGGTTTTCTGTGGAGACATGTGCCTCGGTGTGTATTTCTCAGGCTATTCCCTTGTTTTGTTTTCTTTTTCTCTGTTTATTTGCGTGTTTGCGTGAGAGAGAAAGAGAGAGAGAGAGAGAGAGAGATAGAGAGAGAGAGAGAAGAAAGCATGGAGTTGTGAGTGGGGGAGGAGTGGGGGAGGTGGGAGGGTCTGGGAGGAGATGAGGGAGGGGAAACCATAATTAGAATATATTGCATACAAAATCTACTTTCTATTTTTTTATATAATTAATTTTTATTTTATGTACAATGGTGTTTTGCCTGTTTGTAAGGCTGTCACAAGCCCTGGGACTGGAGTTATAGACAAGTGTGAGCTGCCATCTGGGTGTTGGGAATTGAACCCAGGTCCTTTGAAAGAGCAGCCAGTGCTCTTAACCACTGAACCATCTGTCCAGCCCCTCCCCCCTCCTCTCCCAGTCAATTTTAAATACAAATAATTAAAAAACATCTTAACTAAAAATTATTTTCAATTGGCTTAATAAAGGATTTTACATTTCTSCTGKYTTTGTTCTTAAATTTAGGTTTCTGATTCCTCTATTGGTTTTAAGGTAGTTCCAACACTCTAGAGTTAGCTTGAAAAATACTTTACCAACATCTGAGCTATTATATATCATTAATTTTTGACTGGAGAAGCTAAATGTGGATGAAAAGTCTAAGGACAAACAGGCCGTGAGGAACATTCTTGAGTTGCTTTCATGTCCTCTTGGCAGGAAGGGTGGCCACCCCCAACCCTGCCCACTCCTGGCCTCTTTTCCCTCTGCCCCGGCATAGAAAGCTACTGTTTGAAAGGACAGGCTGAGGAATTGAGGGCTCTAAAGGAGAGCTGCTTTGATCTCTGTTGGCCTGACCAGTGATCTGGCCATCTGGGTCATGTTCTGTGGAGGGTCCTTAGTTCAAGATGGCATCCGGACAGCGGGGGTGGGGGAGTGGRGTGGCCCACTRTCTCTCTACTTCCAACCAAGGGGWGCAGGATGCATTCCACCAAAKGGTCTAAAACATCCTATTAATAAAGAAACCTTCCAAGTCTGATCTGAGGTTCAGAATGAAGTCAGTTTTCTTTGGAACCGTTTGATGTTCTCAAAATACTTCAAGGAAAACAGTTTTAATATGGGAGCCCTGATGAGGAACTTAAGAGACTTAGGGAGACRGTTGAGATGGTCCACTTGACAAGTGTGTTTGATAAGCAATCAAGAGTACCTGTGTTTGATCCCAGAACTCAAATAAAAAAGAAAAGGCAAAATCGGAATGCCGGTATCTTGTAATCCCGGTGCAGAGGAGGAGACCACTGCTTCCCTAGGGCACTCTAGCCAGCTAACCTATCCGACTTCAAGGCAAGTTTCAGGCCAGTGAGAGACCCGTTTTAAAAATTAAAAAGGTGGATGGTGTTTGAGGAACAATACTGGACATTATCCTTCGCTTGCATTCTCATGCATTCGCATTCTCATGCACGCACATGTTGTTCTCCCCACACATTCTCATGCACATGCATGTTATCCTTCACACACGTGCACACGGCATACAAAACAAATGCTTAAAAGTTTTGTTTCTTGTTGATGAAGTATCTTCAGGACTTAATCAGATGATACAGGTAACTGTCTCTCTAAATACTGACACCTCTCTTATTTATTAAATTCTGGATTTTATTTTTTGAGAAGCAAAACATAGGTCATGGGAGAGAAAGAGGGAACAGGATCTTTCCCCTTCTAAGTGGAATTGAAGCATCCTCACTTGGACCTTTCTGCTTGTTAATCTTCTTGCAGTTTGTGGGTTGTGTCCTAGCTATTCTGTACTTTTTGACTAATATCCTTTTATTAGTGAGTATATATCATGTATGTCCTTTTGGGTCTGGGTTACCTCACTCAGGATGATATTTTCTAGTTCCATCCATTTGTCTGCAAAACTGATGTCCTTGTTCTTAATAGCTGAATAGTATTCTGTTGTGTATATCTGTTGTGTAAATGAACCACATTTTCTATATACATTCTTCAGTTGAGGAACATCTGGGTTGTTTCCAGCTTCTGGCTATTACAAATAAGGCTACTATGAACATAGTAGAGCACGCGTCCTATGGTGGGGCATCTTTTGGGTGTATTCCCAAGAATGGTATAGCTGGGTCTTCAGGTAGAACAATTTCCAGTTTTTTGAGGAACCACCAGATTGATTTCCAGAGTGGTTGCACCAGTTTATACTCCCACCAGCAATGGAGGAGTGTTCTTCTTCCTCTACATCCTTGTCAGCATTCGCTAGGATCAAGTAGGCTTCACCCAGGGATGCAGGGATGGTTCAATATATAAAAATCCATCAGCATAATACACTATATGAACAAACTCAAGGAAAAAGTCACATGATCATCTTATTAGATGCTGAAAAAGCCTTTGACAAAATACAACACCCCTTCATTGTCTTGGAGAGATCAGGAATTCAAGCCCCATACCTAAACATAATAAAAGCAATATACATCAAACAAATAGCCAATATTAAATTAAATGGAGAGATACTTGAAGCAATCCCACTAAAACCAGGGATAAGACAAGGCTGCCTACTCTCTCTGTATCTATTTAATATAGTACTCAAAGTTCTAGCTAGAGCCATAAGACAACAAAAGGAGATCGAGAAAATACAAATTGGCAAAGAAGAAGTCAAGGTATCACTATTTGCAGATTATATGATAGCATACATAAGTGACTCCAAAAATTCTACCAGAGCACTTCCACAGCTGATAAACAACTTCAGCAAAGTGGGTGGATATACAGTCAACTCAAATAAATCAATAACCTCCTTTATACAAATGATAAACAAGGCTGAGAAATAAATTAGGGAAACAATACCTTTAGAATAGTCACAAATCATATATCTTGGTGTGACTCTAATCAAACAAGTGAAAAATCTGTATGTCAAGAATTTCAAGTTTCTGAAGAAAGAAATCAAAGAAGACCTTAGAAGATGGAAAGAGCTCCCGTGCCCATGGATTGGTAGGCTTAACATAGTAAAATTGGCCAGCCTATCAAATCTATAGATTCAACATAATCCCCATCAAAATTCCAACACAATTCTTCACAGACATGGAAAGAGCAATTTTCAATTCATATGGAAAAACAAAAAACCCAGGATAGTAAAAACAGTTCTTAACAATAAAAGAATTGCCTGGCAGTGGTAGCGCACACCTTTAATCCCAGCACTTGGGAGGCAAAGGCAGGCAAATTTCTGAGATCAAGGCCAACCTGGTTTAGTGAGTGAGTTCCAGGACAGCCAGGGCTACACAGAGAAACCCTGTTTTGAAAGACCAAAAACCAAAAACCAAAAACCAAAACCAATAAAAGAATTTCTGGGGGAATCACCATACCTGACCTCAAGCTTTACTACAGAGCAATAGTGATAAAGGTTGTATGGTATTTGTACAGAGATAGACAGATAGATCAATGGAATAGAATTRGAGACTCAGAAATAAACCCACACACTTATGGACATTTGATCTTTGATAAAGAAGCCAAAAACATACAGTGGAAAATAGAAAGCATCTTCAATAAGTCATGTTGGTCTAACTGGCTGTCTGTATGTAGAAAAATAAAAATAGACCCATATTTGTCACCTTCCACATATCTCAAGTCCAGGTGATCAAGGACCTCAACAAAAACCAGATACACTGAATCTCATAGAAGAGAAAGTGGGAAGAACCTTGAACACATTGGCACAGGGGGAAATTTCCTGAACAGAACTCCAATGACTCAGGCTCTAAGATCAACAATTGATAAATGGGACCTCATGAAACTGAAAAGCTTCTGAAAGGCAAAAGACACAGTCAAATAGGACAAACAGCAACTTACAGATTGGGAAAAAAATCTTCACTAATCCCACATCTGATAGAGGGCTAATACCCAAAATATATAAAGAACTCAAGAAACTAACCTCCAAAAAAACCAAACAACCCAATTAAAAAATGGAGTATAGAGCTAAACAGAGAATTCACAWCAGAAGAATCTCGAATGGCTGATAAGCCTAAAGAAATGTTCAAGGTCCTTAGTGATCAGGGAAATGCAAACCAAAACGACCTTGAGATTTCACCTCACACCAACCGGAATAGCTAAGATCAAACCTCGGGTGCCACCTCTGTTTTCTGTGACTCTACTGAGAGCTGGTCCTGAAGCTGAGGGACAGTCGCTGATGAAGGTATTGTTTCTTCTGTCTCTTTTGTGTTCCCTTACCCTTAGTGAGGCAGCCTGTTTTCAAGCCAGACCTGTGCCTCTGTTTCTGTGCGAAAGGGAAGTTACAACTCACCCATGTAAATACTCACTAGGATGTACTTGAAAGTAATCTAAGTCTGAACAGGTTATATGTGAAACTCTGATGCTTTGGTGGTTATTCTTGATTTGTAAATGATTTGTATATCTCCATTATGTATACTTTAATCTATTTACTTGAGTCTGGAGTCCTCCCTTGGAATATTTATCTTCCATTCTTTGCCTGTCTGACCCTTTCTCATTTCTGGGCTTAGCTCAGTTGTTCATATGCATAGGAAACATCTGCGGTCTCAGTATGTAAATGGGCATCTCGTTACTGCTCCTGCATAACTGAACATACTATAATAAAACCATTCACTCATTCATTGGTTCAGAAGATAGTTACGGCACAGCATTTATTAACCCTGCACCATCAGCTGTCATAAAATATACCTCTATAAATGGTTTCTTCAGCTAAAATATATGCATACATTGCTTTTAGTTTTAGGGAAAGGCTTACTGGGTTACTATGAATGAAATTGTGTTAGAGAGGCTGTATTATGTGTGTGTTGGATTGCTGTAATTACAATCAGAATGACTTGTAGACAGTGGCTAAGAGCCTGCATTTCAGGTTTAAACTGCCCGAGTCCAATCTTGGATTCCATGTTTGCTGACTTTGTGACATTTGGTAGATTGTTTACCCTCCTTGTGTCTCAGTAAGATGGAGTTTAGCACCATACTTGATCTTCAATGCTATTGAGAAGCTTGAATGAGGAAAGTGTGGAGACAGCACAGTTAGCAAAGCGCCTGCCACACAAACATGAACACACGATGTCAGATCTCCAGGAGAAGCCAGACATGCTGGATGTGTCTGTCACTCTACCGGAGTAGAAATAGGCAGATACCTAGGATGCACTGGTCACTGACTCTAGCCAGTCAGTAAGCTGTGAGCTCTGGGTTCAATGGGAGACCCTGCTTTAAAACAAAACTAAAACAAAAAGTTGGCTAGCCACTGAAGACAGCAGACAATTGACGTTGACCTTTGACCTCCATATGCACACCAACCCCTGCCCAGTACACCACACACACACACACACACACACACACACACACACAGAGGTACAAGAGCGTGCCATATTAATTTACTTATTCAGGTTTGCTTTCCGGTTTTACCCCTGAGTGTACTTTTCAAATGTTAAGGATGCAGTTTCTGGTTCCACAGGTCTGGTCCAGGGYCTGAAATTCTGCATTTCACATATGATCCTGGAGGATTCCAATGCTCTAATTCACAGACCACGTCTAGCTATGCCTGTCAAGCCTTACAAGTATTTGAATTCCTGGGAGGGCTTGCTCCAACAGGATTTCTGGGTCCTGCACCTGGAATGCCTGTTTCAGCAGGTGGAGGGGGGTGGTAGATAATCTGCATTTTTAACAAGCTCCTAGGTAATAATGGTGCTTCTGGGCTAGCAACCTTGTATTTTAAGAACCACTGATTTAGAAAACAGATGATTATTTTACTGGGAGAATAAATTACTTTGCTATGCTACAGAAAACAGAGTTTGGGAGCTTGCAAGGTTCTAACATTTAGATTTTTGTTCTGGTGGCTAAACATAAAGTTTAGCATTACATTTAATGACAAGCTTTGACATGTCCCTGTAGGCTTTGCACTGGCCGAGGCTTGCCATAGCTGAAGTAACAATCTAATCTTCCCTGGGGCTCCTGGCCAGGATTTCTGAGCCCAGTGAGATCATGACTCTTGAGAAGATATGCTCCTTCTCAAATGAAGATGAAAATGAGGAAACCATTTTAGCCGGTTCTCATTAGGCATAGGGAAAGCTGATTCATCATTTGTCAGATATTTTTGTATTCATGTTTGGCTGGTATAATTCTGCATGCACACAGGAATGCAAGATGCATTCTTCTGTGCTTGTGCATGTGAGGGTTGGAGGTCAACAATGCCTTTCCTCTGTTGCTCTCCACCTTATTTGTGATAGAGTTTCTCACTGAAGCTGGAGCTCCCTGTTTCCTTGACTGGCTGGCCAGAAAGCCCCCTGGATCTACCTGTGTTTGCCCACCCCAGTGGGGTTATAGGCATGCTGCTTCACCTGGCTTCTTATGTGGGTTCTGGGGATCTGAAACCAAATCCCTATGCTTGTACAGCAAGCACGCTGCCCACTGAGTCATCTTCTTAGCCCTACTTGGGTATTGTTTTCTTGGACTTAATGTTGATAAATTTCTGGGTTGGTACAAAAATACATGGAGGATAGCATAGGTTACATAAATCCTTAAGAGTTTAACTTAAAACTATTTTGAAAAGTGTGCGTGTGTGTGTGTGTGTGTGTGTGTGTGTGTGTGTGTGTGTGTGTGTGTGTCTTTAAATTATCTGTAAGTAAGAACAATATTAGAAGAGGCAATATCAAAATATGCACAAGATAATCTTCCCAGGCTTACACATGGAGAGCTGTCAGTATAATGTTCTGGAAGATGAGTTGTCCTCTCACATCAGTCTAGTCAAGCAGTCTTTTCAGCGTAGAGGAGAAATATGAATGCCAGTGGAACAAAATTAGATTGGATTATCCTGGAAATGGATGTACTGCCTAATTTTGCTTTTTATTACTCTGCTGGTTTGAATGAGAATGGCCCCTATATACGCAACTACTTGAATTCTTGGTCTTCAGTTGGTTGAACCATTTGGAAAGGATTAGGTGGGCATGGTCTTGTTGGAGGAGGTGTCACTGGRGGTAGCTTTGAAGTGTTAAAAGACTTGAGACATCTCCAGTATGCCCTTTGTTTCCTGTTTGAAGATCCAGATGCSAGCTCTCTGTGATCACATCCCTCCTCTGCTCTGCCATCATGGAATCTAGCCCTCTGAAACCGTRGGTCCAAAATGAAACTTTTCTTTTAACATTGCCTCTGGCTTGGTGTTTTACCACAACAGAAAAGCAAGTACTCTGTCTTCTAATGAGGTCAGCATTCAATAGTCTGGGAGTGAGTTCAAGAGCGGCTCTTTTACAACCATGTTTATAATTTTAAGAAAGATTAAGATTTATGTGAGGGAAGTAGCTTGTGCTCAGCTATGTGCTCTCCAGTATGGTGTGCTTCCCTGTGGGTCCAGAAGTGATGGAGTCGAATGGACTAAAACCCCTGAAATTATAAGTCAAAATCAATCTTCCTTCCTTCCTTCCTTCCTTCCCTCCTTCCTTCCCTCCTTCCTTCCTTCTTCCTTCCTTTCTTGCCACAGCAACAACAAACTCTCTCTCTCTCTCTCTCTCTCTCTCTCTCTCTCTCTCTCTCTCTCTCACACACACACACACACACACACTCACACACACACACACACACACACACAAAACACCCATCAAAGCGTTTAGAACCATGTACTTACTGTAGCAAACCTAGCATTAGGTTTCCACTTAACTGTGCTTTCTGAAAAATTTAAGGATTATTTTCCTTCAAAACGGGCATGATAACTCAGAAAAACTGACATGCAGATGATGAAAGTGTTTTCTGTCTCCGTCAGGAAAGCTCAATGGTTACAGTTTCAGCTTCTTTTCCTATTGCTGTGACAGAACTCCTGAGCAAAACAAGGAAGGAAGGAAGGAAGGGTTTCTTTTGTCTCACAGTTTGAGGGCGAGAAAACCATGGCAGGGCTGCTACACTGTATCTGTTGTAAGGAAGCAGAGGTGGGTGGGATCAATGGGACTCAACTCGCTTTCTCTTTTTATTCAGTCTGGGACATCAGTCCAGAGACCGATGCTGCCTACACTGCTGAGTCTTTCCATCTCCCAATCTACAACTCCCTCACAGGCATGTCTCCTGGTTTGTTTTCTAGGAGATTCTAGCAAAGTTCATAACCAATATCAAGCACAAGTTACTYGGTTGATTTTCTGATTTCTCTGTCCGGATACACCCCAGAGCCAGTGATGTTGGTTTTGGTCCAGATGGTAAGCTTTACTACTGGCACGGTCTGCACATCCAATTCCTCAGTTGGAATTCAAGGCTGGCTAGAGTCAGGACTTGAAACTTCCAAAGGCTTCTACTTTGTAGCCATCACTGTGAACTGTTTCCTTGTAGCTTGCAGGAACCTATAGATGAGTTACAGTAAGAAAGTTGGTTTATGGAGCTAGAGAGTTGGCTCAGGGGTTAAGAGCACTGACTGCTCTTCCTGGGGTTCTGAGTTCAATTCCTAGCAACTGCAAGGTGGCTCACAACTATCTTTAATGGAATCTGATGCCCTCTTCTGGTGAGTCTGAAGAAAGTGACAGTGTACACATACATAAAATAAATCTGAAAGAGAGAGAGAGAGAGAGAGAGAGAGAGAGAGAGAGAGAGAGAGAGAGAGAGAGAGAGA
>BDUI01001646.1:0-10023 GCA_002335545.1 Apodemus speciosus | reverse complement strand
ACACACACACACACACACACACACACACACACACACAGTGATAATAAATATGTGAAGAAACAGTGCTTGATCTGATTTAAACATTTAAAAATAAATGCCTATAAAACATCATATGGTGTTTGATTAATACTTTTAATAGTTAAGTTTTGTATACCAGCTAAAACTTAATAAAAATACTTATATCACAAGTGGATGCCTTAGAAATTAACAAATGGTAACATATCTATTGAAAACTACAAACAAAACAACATGCAAAGTAATGGTTCAAATATTAAGTATTTTTACAATTTGGTAAGAATATAGGTAAACTTTGACTTTATGCTTATATTTCTTTTACTAAATTTTCTACATATGCAATATAGCTCATACTTTTGTGGTCAGAATAGAAAACAATATAAATCATTCTTTTAAATACATACAAAATCACAAATGAGGCTAGTTTCACAAAGCTCAGATCATCAGGAAAGAAAAAAAAATCACCAAGAACGTTTTGAGAAAGCTAATGTGTATGAGATACACATGACCACAAACTAGGGTGTTTATAGCTTATATAAAAGCCAGAATATCAGGGAAGCTGCTGAGTACAGGYGCTGACTAGGGGGATCAAGGAAGGCTCCAGAAGAGGAATGTGGAGCTGGCCATGCTGGTGGGCTAGTCCTGTCTACAGAAGGCCAGGGAGGTGGGGAGGAAGTGTGGAGAGCCTGTTCCAGAGGCCCCGGGATGTCTCTGTGCTGCATCTTCCAATGGTCTGTTTCTTGAATGGTTCTTTGAGGGACATAGGGAAGATGGAGTATTTTGTTTGCCTCCTGTTTCCCTAAGAAAATATGGTGTTTTTATGACTTCCTCTTTGCTCTGGAAATTTCTGCAGCTGCTCAGATGCCTGGGTGCTTGCCAAGTGTGTACTTGGAAGCCGTTTTCAAAATTGGTAGAAGTGAGTTGTACATACATTCCATAGGATTACCTTAAGACTATTCCAAACATCAATTTTATAACATTTATGTAGAATTTAAACACTTACATAGAAATCTCCCAACTTCCCACACAGCCTTGTGTTTTGGACTTGTCTGTAAGAGTTTTTCTTCTGTGAGAGTTTTTTTTTTTTTCTCTCTTCCTTAGAATGCCTTGTTTGTCTGCTTTTGTTGTTGCTGGACCCCAAGCACCCACATTTCACAGTGCTGATACTCACCAGCAATAACTCTCCTGAACACATTATCTGGTGGTTGACATTCTTCAGCGCGCGTGCGTGCATGTGTACACACACACACACACACACACACACACACACACACACACACACACACAAAGGGACTGGTCGCTAAAAGAAGTAAAAGTCAAACTGGAGCAGAAGCCATGATGGCTCAGTGTGGGCCCTACCTTGCCTCATCCAGGACTGCTTACTGTTGCACACTTGTTGATTTCTATTGCAAATGAACCTTCATGTGAGGACCCTAAGTTGGGGTGCGGTGACCTAGGAGCACATTATTTGTTCCTCTTCCCAGTGTACTGACTTGAATTATATCTCCTTTCTCTGAAAAAAAAAAAAGAAGTAAAAGTCAAGTCATCAAAAACAATATAATATCCTGTGTGAAAGTCACGAAGCCTTGTGGTTTGAGTCCCTTGATCATGTGCCCTGTAAAGTGGCCCTGGATGGCAGAGTCATAGACCTTGGCGGGTGCGACTTCAGTTCACACCACACTCTGCCGTGCTCACAGAGGAGGGGCTGCAGTCCTGACCCTCGTCATGACAATGACACTCTGGATGCTGTTCTTGGCTCTCAACTTCTTCTCYTCAGTTCAAGTAACAGGTAAAACAATTTTGATCTCATTTCTTCCCTAAGTGTTTTTATTTGTATTCTTGTGACCAGCATGGTTTATTTCAAAACTGTAGTGATCTGTGAAATTTGAACACATTTAAAGTTTTGCACTAATTTGACAAACTACTATTTAGAAACTAGCTAATTCTCATAAAGTTTAGAAATAATATTTTATTTAACAACTAGTCCCAAGAACTTTTGCATTCAGAATTTTATTTATTTATTGTTTTTTTTCTGAGATAAGGTTTCTTTGTGTAGCATTGGCTGTCTTGGAACTTACTTTGTAGACCAGGMTGTCCTTAAATTCAGAGATTCACCTGCCTCTGCCTCCTGAGTGCCAGGATTAAAGGCGTGTGACACCACTGCCCAGGTCAGGATTTTACTTTTTACATCCTAGAAAACTGTGATAAGTAAGTAAGTAGGTAAGCTCTGAAGGTTTTAAATTAGCTTGCCTGGGCTCATATCTCAATTCTTCTGAGTGGAGTTTGGGCCAGTATTTAAATGACCTAAATCTCTGTAAAATGGGACCCTGAATGAGTACCACCTCAGTTTCATTGTGAGACAAAATGAGATGGTCGTTGTGAAGGTCTTCGTTCATGCTTGGTCCTTAAGCATGGCATTCATGTAAGTACTACATCTGCCTGAATTCAGTGTCAAGAAGAATCCTGCTGTAAGCACAATGGCTGGTACAGATACTAGTAAGCTTCCTTTTACTGTTGGTTGAAATATGTTTATTCAGGTTAAAATTCTTCAAATTCCCAATAGCAATGGCAAGAAGACTATATATTTATCAATTAGAAAGCTCTTGCTCTGAACAGCCTTTGGTTCTCACAAGTAAGAGCTATTTGTTGTATAAACTCCATTCCAAATGAAGAGACCATTGAAAGGAAGCCATCTCTAGAAGAGAATGTTCAATAGTTTCTCCAGAGGATGCAGGTCTCCGTATCTGACAACACACATTCACAGCTAAAAAGTCTTTAAAATTTGTTCTTAAAAGGTTTCTGTATATCATGTTTAAGGGATCTTAACTTTCTTTTAAAGGGATACTTAAGACATCTTAGTTTACTAGATAATAAAGCCTTGCCCTTATTGAAAGTCATTCAACATTTGTGATTTTACATAAAATGCTTTTTTGATGTCCTCTGTTTGTTATAAACTCATATATTTTCTTTGGAAACTTTTTGGGTTGGACTCAAAGCTTTGTACTTTCCCCCTTTTAGAACCTTTACAAGGAGATAGCTAAAAGAGAAACTGGCAAGTTCATGCACTTGCAGATCRTTGGTTTTATTTACCTTAAGATAGGTTTTGCTTCATAGACACCAATTCATTTTCCTACTGMCTCTTAGGATTTGATGCCAAGTGGTCATTGACGAAGTAGGATGGGGTAGAAGTAGAAAACTGAAGAGAAAGAAGTTAAAAGAAAAGGAAGATAATGGCAAATGCAAGGATGTGTGACCCATGGAGAAGGATGTAAAGCCTGTTGTGTGCTTTTCATTTCTCCATGTCCACCACCTCGCACAAGGAAATTCCCTGGTCAAATGTTATTGTCTTGTGCTGGGGATGTAGTCAGTTGGCACAGTACTTGTCGTTGGCACAGTACTTGTCTAGCATACACGAAACACTGGGTTTGATCCCAGCACAGTATAAACCAGGCATGATAGCACATTCCTATAATTCAGTGGAGGCAGGAGGATCAGAATGATCAAAGTTATCCTTGGCTACATAACAAGTATAAGACTAACCTGGGCTACATGAGACATGTAACTGCCTGTGTGTTAGGGGCAGGTCTTTAGATTCATTAATTGAATAATTTTGACTCATTGGCTCACAGTATATGTTAATGCACTTACTTGATGATGCTTAAGTGGAACCTGATYCTCATGGCTTGMGCGTTACAGAAGAAATATYMTTATGKCTCAATTGAAGAAGTATGATGTGGGGAAGGTTAGGAAGCTGCGTTTTTAGGTATTTCCTCTCTAAAGTTATGCATTTGTATGCATGTTGGATAATAGTGCTCTGGAGATTTTTAAAGACAGGATTCTGTTGGGTTTTGGAGTGTGAGTCCAGTTCATAGCTGCAGGTTCCTGAGAGCATAATCANGAGTGAAGAAATTCCCTGTAATTACTGTGATTGCCATGTGTGTTCTTCCTTCAAGTATTTCTTGTTGACAGTGTGCTGACCTTGACCAAGTGAAAAAAAATTATGCCACTAAAACCCCAGAAGCAAATTTCATTTCATTTGTCTAAGGTCATTGTTCTTTTTGTTTACTTGCACAAGCATTGGTGGGAACAATGGGGTTCGCTTGTCTGAGACTAGAGGCACGATCTCCCAGAAAGCACCGTTACCTCACGGTTGGCAGGGATAAATCCCTTTCTCTTCTCCTCTCAACTAAATTATAGATCGCCTCTTTCCTTAAGAAATTTATTCACAGATGTTGGAACTTTTCTGTGGAGAATTTAGTCAAACTTGGAGAGAAATGACACCTGGGTGCTTTTGTGACTCACTGGAGGGGTGTCTGGTTCTCTAAGTCAGGTGAGGCTTTCTTTGGACTCTCTGAGCAGTGATGTGGTTTTAGCACTGCCATCACCCACCCACCCATCTAATCAACTAGTTAACCAGTCAAAGAAGAGGGCCAAAACAACAAACGCTCAACATGCCCAGAGCTTTTARCAGGAGACTCAGTGAGCAGAAATTAGTCCCTGAAGCTGGGGAAGCAAGAGGCAGAGGGATGTGGGGTGTGGGGTGTGGGGTGGGGCATAGGGGATGGGGGTGGGGTGGGGATTAAGGCCTCAGGGGAAAGCATTCACAAAGTAGGTTTTCTTTGTTCTTTTTTTCTTATGACACTAARTTTGACAACCCTAAGCTGTAGAAGAGAGGTTTGCTGGGTGGAATCAAGAAGTCTCTAGTTTCTTGGCAGAGACTCAGGAAGGGAGTGTTTTCTCTGACCTTAGTGATCCATTGCTAATGTCATTGGTACCATGGTTTTGTCTTTGTGTCATTATGCAAATTGTATTTGTGTTCCTCATGAGTAAGAGACACTTCACTGTGGTGGAGAGKTTTTTGCTTAACTTCGAGCTCCTTTATCTTCACATCATGATTACCGTCATCTCCTTGCCACCATCATCGTTATCTCTAGGATGCTGGTTGGCAAGGTAACCAGGTTAACAATGTCATTCAGAATTGCTTATGGTTCACATTAGTCTCTAATCTAATCTTGAAATCCTTTCCACAGCTTCTGAATCACGTTGTTGGCTCATAATCGTCTATATAATGTATGATCAAAACACTTAAATCTCTTCATCATCTACTTGTTCATGTAGACAGCTGATTTATTGACATGCCCCTCATTCTAACAATGATACCGGTTCTAGCACTGAGGAAACAGAGGGCAAGGACAAGAAGCACACCAGACCTGCTTGCATCATTAGTTGAGTTTTCTTGTTTTCATGGACTCAGCGATTTAGTTGAGAAGCTTTGTAATAGGATACAACATCTGAAAACAGCTACACAATGACAGTTGGGCATTCCCCTACTTTACCTCATGGTGCTATATGATGCTTTARTGACTTTGCATGCACTACCCTTATAGTCTTGGATACCTCTTCTACCTATCACTTGAAGGTCTTCTTTGAGACCCTGACTATCAAAACATGGGACTTCTGTTTCTCTTCAGAGTTCCCAAAATTGTTATTGAGAATCGATAACATCTGTTCTGCATACCAGACAATTAGCTCCTTGGGAGGAGGCTCTTGTCTCATATGCTCATTTAAACCAGGTGTTGAGTACAAATGCTGGAAGCATGTAGGAGTAAATCAAGTATTTGTTCAAAAAGAAAATGAACTTGCAATGTTTCAGAAATGGAGAAGTATCAAACAAGCACTCTGTCAAAATTAATGTAGGAGCTGGGTGTGGAGCTCATGCTGTAGTCCCAAATCCCAGTACTCAGGAATTGGAGGCAGGAGGATTACCAGGAACTGTGGGCTAGTCTGGGTTACACAGTAAATTTTATGCCAGCCTGGCTAGAGTGTGATACCTTGCCTTAACTTCCCAACAACAAATTATTGTAGAATGGTAAGTCTTTACGAAGAGTTGGGGATTGAAATGGATGCTGCTGGTAGGTAGGATGTTAATGGGTGATGGTATTGATGAAAATTGCCAACTAATATTTAGTTTGCACTTACATTGTAGACATTGTTCTACTTGCTTTCCCCCTAAAGCCCATTTAGAAATTATCATAATTATATCATAATTCATAGATGGGAAAATGGAAATACCAAGCAGGTCCAACTAGTTACACATTTTTACATATTGCCTGGCATCCCACAGCTAGGGCCCATGTTCTGACCAAGATTATGTTACCTGAGAAGGAAGGACATTAGTAAGGAAACAAAACTGCAAATATGGTTCCATGTTCTTGGCAGTCAGACGTGGAAGTCTAAGGAGGCAGGAGTCGACCAGACCAGGTTAAAGCAAAGGGCTTAAAACGGATAACAATGCTGGAATTTGATTTTCAGRGTCTCATGAAGCAGTTGAAGTGATTCAGAAGAAAGCATTTAGAAATGTTATCTGTGGAACGAAGCAGAAGGCATGGGAATGGCAGACTAGTTAAAAGGATCAGGAAAACTGAGTTGAATAGAATCTGGGAAATTCCTCTGGTTAGGAGGCAGCTGAAGTGAGCACTGGAGACAGAGCCCAGACTTCAGAGGGAGGTTTGGAAGTCTTCTTGAGAGACATGAAAATTAGAGAGAGGACAAATCTCTAGTGCATATTGTGTGTTAGCTTGACCTCAGCTCCTGGCTGAGATAACAGGGCTACAGGGTTCAAACCAACTGGAAGCCTCCAGTTTCCAGTCAGGGATGTTAATCTTCGCATCTCTCTGTGGGGTTTTGGTTTGTTTGTTTTGGTTTGGTTTTGGAATAAGGATGTAGCTGCTTGATCTTGGAAGACCAAGACTTGTTTGCTTTATTATTATTATTATTATTATTATTATTATTATTATCATTATTATTTTAAAAAAAAACCTTTCTATTTCACTCCCAACTCAAAATGTAAATCTAAGGATTTCTCAAGATGGGGAGATGTAGTTAGGGGTTTTAGTTTGTCACATCATGACATACATTATCTGGGTATCAATTTACTCATCTGGTACATGAAGGGATTGGATTTGAGAATGTATTTTATATATACATACATACATACATATACACACATATACATATATACATACACATAGATACATACATAGATGTGTGTGTATATATGTAGATACATATGCATATATATATATACAAATATTTATGCAGAGAATTGCAAGCCAGTTATCTCTGAAATCTCTTAGATCTGTTGTTTAGAATCTTAGATGCTTATATGCTTCTAAATGGCTGCAGGGTTTGGGGAAGCAATATTGTCTTTGTTGATACTTATTTTCCACTGTAAAGTTCAGGTCTAAAACTGTCATTATTTCCAAAATTCCAGGCACTGACTCCTACCCAGAAGAGTCTGTGTATGTCACAGGAACCCTGAGCAGCCTCTTCAAATGTTTAATATTTACAGAGAGTAGAACAGATAAGAGAAATGTTTTGCTGTCTTTTTTTTACATGTTTTGAATGGGAGCTCAGATGATGAAGACTCAGGAGCCCCAAGATCTGGTCATTAGATTAAAATGCACATATAGAAAACAATATATCAGGGTAGGCAGATTGAAGGAGTCACTGTAACTTAATTTATTTGTGTAATCTTATTTGGGAGTTTATATAGTGAAGTGATTAAAAATATTATACTCATGTAAATAATTATTTAATAACTGCATTTTCCATATTTGAAAATTGAATTATAGTCATAATATTTATGTTGAAAGTTAATAAAGGTACCTACTCTTTGGGTCCTAGAATAACACAGTTTGACTTTTTTGAATGGCTCAATGGTATTTACTATGATTACCACTTCTTTTTAATCAAATTGCTCTGACATGGTGTTCTATTTCTAGAAAATGGGAGGACAGTTGTCCTCAGAATGGTAGATGACATTGTTCTCAGGCTTATGAAGTTGTGTGTTTAAGAGTTTCAGTTCCACAGTAGCATCTCTAAGAGGTGGGCCTGGATTACACAGGCAACGGCTTTCTAGACATCTTAAAATTACCATTCACCTTCAACTCAGGTGACCTAAGGATATTTCAGTCTCCTGTGGCGTCCTAAAACTCCAGCCCTATCCTTTCGACTCCTCCTGATCTTCTCTGTAGGAGGCCTTATCCACCCCTTAAGTCTAACATTTCTGAAACAATCCATCAGTTTCTTTTCTCTATACAGATATCGTTTATTARCTTACACTGTCAACGGTGCCTCTATGCTTGCACTTAGCCGGCACGGGAACTTGGGCGAGAGTCCACTATTGCTCATTGATGCTTTGCTCTTCCTTTTGCAGTTCAGGCCTCGCCAGCTCACATCTGTTATGGCAACAGCCTTACTGCTCTCATTTGTCCTTATCCTTTCTTCATACGACCGTGCGACCTCTCCCGAGGGGAGGGGGGGGAGGGGGGGCTCCATTCTCATCTTAGATGTAAAGAGTCCTGGAAAAATCCAAGTGCCTTCTCTTGGCATCAAAGGCCCCACCTGATTGGTGTGAACATATTACCTATTTCTTCCTTAAATAAATAAAATTCCTTGCTACTTTCTGATAAACCCTTGAGTAAGATCATTTCCTTATTCTAAAACAGGTCTAAAACAGTCAGCTGTTCTGTATAGAAGCCTCCAGAGTCATTCCTTCTGTGAGCTTTTTCTTGCAACTATCAATGACTCTATAGAGTTCATGCACCATCCACGGCTTTGGAGTATAACTGTGTACCTAGCAGGGCTCTTTTTATACCTACCCATCTACAAAGAACCTAATAACCAGAGCGCATTATTTACTTGCTGAATTAATGACTTTGTCATGGAAGAATTCAAAATAGCAGAGAACAATTTTCTGACTAAAAAAAATTTGTTTTCAGAGTGTATACATTAATTATTCTGATAATTTTTCTCTCCTAGAAATGAATGCTTTATGTCTCAGTTCTCAGATGGGATTTTTTTTGCAACCAAACTTTTTGACCTCTGAGTTACTTTCTGATGGTTGCATATAGGGAAGTAATATTTTAAAGCAACAAAGAGAAGTGTCATCTACATTATTGTGCATGTAGAGTATACTGTTCAAAGCCATTTGGGGAGGGGAGAGTTTATTTCTGCCATTATTTCTTATAAAAATGAGAATTTCACAAAAGCAGTTAACAGAAAATGAGAGAAAATGGCCATTGATTTTTTTTGAAAATTTAATTTGCATTTAAATTTTTTAATATGATTTTCAGAGTCTGTGGTCATCCAAAGCACTGTAGGTCATAATATAGATCAGAGGTAAGGGTATGGCTTAGACTAGTAATGGTCCAAAGTAACTCATTTAGTAAATTTATTCATCAGGCTTCTATTTCTGTTTTCATTGGCACCTATAATCAACTTGTAATGGTTTGAGTTGAATGATATTTGTTTTGTTTTAAAATCTTATATTTTATTAATAAGATTTAGTGAGCTTGATATAGTTGATAGCTATGGCATGTAGTCTTRGACAAGGTTAGCTGGTTGGCTTGATTTTATTTTAATCAACAGTAGTCATGTTTTGTCACATGGCCTCTGCTACTCTTCTGTTTCCTTCTGGTTCTGGCGACTCCTGTCTTCAGATCTAACAGTGGTCACAGCTGTGCTGCTGCATGCCACAGGTGTCCTCCGCTCCTGCTGGGTCCTACACTCTCACAGCTTGAATGGTGTGTGTTTCATAAAGAAGTCTGCCTACTGGTGCCAGTGACTGAATAGGCCTTGTATTTTCGGTTGGAATCCAGAAAGAGACAACATACATGCCTGTATATCATATTGTTCAAATTCATTTTTAAAAAAGATTTTTCTTATACCTTACTTTCTTTTAAAAATGAGGAGAATTGCAAGAAAACAGTCGATGGAAAATGAGAGAAAATGACTCTGAAACTAGTTACTGGAGCCACATCATGTTGAGCCCCTAGTTTGACTTACAGGCTCCAGAACAAGCACTAGGTTGGCTCATCAGAGAACCTGCATCTCCTAGAGTCTGAAAGGGAGCAAGTGGTCAGGGGGCTAGACGGTGAAGGATATCCTATTCCTAAACAGGAAATACGCTCGGAGGAAAATTATAGTAACTTAATCAGATCTGTG
>BDUI01001644.1:43826-71870 GCA_002335545.1 Apodemus speciosus | reverse complement strand
GGCCGATTTTCTCTTTGAAATTGTCTATTAAAACATAAATAAAGGGCTCAGTACTATGCAATTCAGTACCTGAATCTGCATCTCCAGAACCTAGATAAGTGCTTGGCAACCTACCTGGAATCCTCTCCTCCCAAGTCAAAGACAGGGGATCCCAGGGCAAGCTGGCTAAGGGGCTAGCCATATAGGTGAGCTCTGGGTCTGACTGGGAGTGCACTTCTCGCGATAAAGTGGGAGAGCACTCATGGAAGACTCCCGTGTCAAAGCTCAGGCTGCCATACACCTGTGCACATGTATGCACACACACACACACACACACACACACACACACACACACACACAAAGAAACCAACAACAGATACAGCCTAGCATCACTTAAAAGCAGATGAGAAAAAAAAACAATATTAATTTTCAGCAGGCATATTCCACTCTACTATTAAGTCTGAGGGACCAACAAGAAGCCGCTAACAGAGGCACTCCTAGGAGAAACGTGGAAAAGAGAACAGGAAAAAAAATGTGTTTTTATTTCAGTGTATAGTTCTGTGAATTGTCAAACTAATTTTTTTTTAAACTGTGGCCATGCATGGCTGCCATAATTTAAGAGACACGAAGAAACAAAACTACAAAACTGAACAACAGGGTTATTTAAAAAAAAAAAAAAAATCAAGACAAAGTTCCTAGATTTAAAAAAATTATCTTTTTGAGGCGTGTGTTATGTCTGTGTGTGTGTGTGTGTGTGTGTGTGTGTGTGTGTGTGTGTGTGTGTGCGTGAATTCAGGTCCCATGGAGGCCAGAAGAGGACACTGGAGCCTAGAGCTTGATGACAGGCAGTTAAATGGGTGCTGGGAAACAAACTCTGATCCTCTGCAACCACTGAGCCATCTCTGGGCCAACACACAAGATTTCAAAACTCACTCCCAGCACGTAAGCGGCCCTGGAAATCATCGAGACAAATGACTGGCAGGCAGGTACTCAAAGCAAAGATGAGCATGCTTTACAAACTTTAAGTGACTACAAAACCTTAGACTCCCAAAGTCATGAGTGTGCTTGGTGCCTGGGACAGAGCACAGACGAAGTTGCCCTTACCTATTGTTCAAGGCTCCTCCAAGGTCACAGTCACAAGGTCGACATCCATCCAGATCGTTGCTCAAACCCCAGTGCTGCGGCTGCAGATCAGAAGATTAAACGCGTGAAGGCAGGTTCCTCTGACTGTGCGAGAGACTCAGCAAAGAACAAGCTGCAGCCTGCCTGGATTATTCTAAGCATTTCTTTCAACCAAGGAGACAGACCAAGGGTAGGAATATTCTTATTAAAGAATATTCTTATTAAAGACTTTGTGTCATATGAGAGAAAGGACTGCCCGGCTCTGAGTGAGCACACAGATCAGTTTTCCTCATCCAAATGGCTCTGGCAGGAACAGTTAGGGCCAGTATTATTGGTGTGCTTCCTCTAGAGTTCTGTCTGTCTGTCTTAATGAAATTTTGTCCTACATAAAGTGTTATTCATACCTTGAGTCTGTTTTGTACACTGTAAACTCTTCCATGCATTAATATCATTTTCCACAACTGAGTATCACACTGCATGGAAATCCCCAAATTCATGCAACCATTTTCTCACTACTGATTACAAGTTTTCTGCTGTAATTAACAAATATGCAAGGAGTCTTGTGGGAATACCCCTTTAGTTCTCTGAGGAGCCTTAGAAGTAAGGTTACTAGGTTAGGAATGTTACATTTTTACTACCTCCTGAGACTTCTCTCTGAAACATTTTTCGGTATGAATTGACCTGTGTTTCTGTTAGAAGCTAACAAGTCCTAACTCATCATGYCCTCATCCAGCTGTTAGCAATGCTATTTAAAAAAATAAATAAATAAGACAAACTTGTTCACTTGTCTTCATAAGTAGTATTCATTGCAGTTTGATAAATAATTCTCTAGAAATCCTCATTTTGACTTTTCTCCTTGGGTCTCTTAACATTAACACGTAAAAATAAAGGTTTGAACAAAAAATGGGGAAAACATTCCTTATCTGCCAGGTATGGTGGTATGCACACACAAAGGCCAGGATGGCAGGGTTGGGAGGACTGTGGGTTCAAAGCCAGTCTCGGCGATATACTAAGACCCTACCTCAAAAACAAACCAAACATGTCATGGTCACTACCTTCTCATCTGCAGAGATTAGGAGTTACCTACCAGGCATTGGTCACAGCGCTGTCCTGTCACCAGGCGCTTACAGTAGCAGTAACCGGTCTCAGAATCACAAGGATTCCCACCCGGAATTGTTCCCAGAGGATTGCAAGCACAGGCTTTATGAAAAAAAAAAAAAAAAAGCAAAGAAACACAAACCAAGTTAGTCCAAAGCTGTGGTTGAGCCTTAGAACTGCAGTGTCAAAAGGGAACTGTATCCCCGGGCGAATGCCCCTCAGCCTTACATTTACAACCATAGGGGTCTTCAGCACTTAAACCGTAGAAGCCTTCTTTACAAACGTCACAGCGCTCTCCCTCCACGTACAACTTGCACCGGCACTGACCAGCAATGAGACCCACAGAAAAATCAGTGTAACCATCACAGATTCCTTCGTTCTCAGAACCAGCTGGGTCGCAGGTACACGCTGGAAAGGACAAGTCCAGGTTAAAGGCGCCAGACATCAGGCTGCGTTTTTTGCACAAACACATATGCTCTCTTCTATTATTCCAAATCCAGTGGAAGAGAACTGATGCCCCTCCCAGCATCCCAACCAGCAGTTAGGTAACAAGTCTGAGCTCCGAGAGAAGGATGCAAACAATAAGCTATTCTGCGTGAGAAGTGACAAAGACAAGCCCCACGAACGGCGCTTCCCGACGACTTACGTTCGCAGAGATTGGGGTCCCGGATGTCCCTCTCGGGGTGCTGGAAGTAGAAGGGCCTGCACTGCTCACAGTTGCGCCCCATGGTGTTGTGCTGACAATTATCGCACACTCCCCCGCTGACGTTGCCAGTAGCCAGGAAGACCGCCATGTCAAAGTGACATGAGCTGGAATGTTCGTTGCAGTTACACTCTGTGCGACAAGACCGATGTCAAGAACAAGAATTTAAAATCTGTTTACCGATGGGAGACGGAGGTGGCGGGAAGGAAGCTCATTGAACAGAGCGGGGAGTGAGTTTGAGTCAAGTAGCAACCAGAGAGAAGCCTCTGGTGATGAAACAGGGCTCAACCCTCCTTGTTGATCATGGCTGACACCTCAAATCAGGTTAACAACTTTTAAAACGTGAACTCTCTATATAATAAACAGACATCGCTAGGCTAGACAGTGATGAATCACAACTTTTATCCTAGCATTTGGGAGGCAGATGCTGGTAGAATCTCTGAGTTGGAGCCTGTGTGATCTACAGAGTGACCAGCCAGGGCAGACAGTCAGGGCTACAGAGAAACCGTGTCTCAAAAAAAAAAAAAAAAATCCAAAAACAATAATACTGTTATTACGAATGGGAAACTCTTGGACAAAATCCCCTAGGAATAATACAATCAGGATGAGGTTTGTGTGTAAAAGGCTTGGTTGGGAAATGACCGAATCATGAAGGCCCTGGGTTGCTTAATCTCCTGATGGACTCATAAGCTAACGGCATTACCGGAAGACAGTGGGAAGGAGGAGGTGTGGTCTGGCTGGAGAGAGTAGGTCCTTGGGGTGCCCTCTGAAAGCTCTGTCTCCCAGCTTTACCCTGCTATCTTCTTCTAAGATGCTTCATAGCTCTGAAGCAGCACAGTCAAGGGACCGTGGTCTGATGGATCTTTCCCGCTTTATGCCAATTTATTTGACTAGGAGGGGTGCCATTCTCCCAGGGGAGAAACCTCTGCTCCGAAGGGCATACTGGTTGAAGCGTTCCTAGAAAAGCCTTTTGGGGTTGCGTATTTGAAGACTATGACAGGATGTGTGTGAGAAGACCGTGACAGGCAGGTGACACACCCTGTACTCCAGGCACACAGGTAGATTAATGAAGAGCCAGACCTTTTTCCTCCCCGTGACAAAACACTTGAGGAAAACAACTTAAAGGAGGGTTTTGTTGAGGTCACAGTTTCGAGAGGTTAGACTCCACAGCCAGCCAGCTCTCGCTGCTGGCTCTGTGATTAAGGCGGAATGTGATGGCAGAAAGGCGTGGAATCGCAGCCAGGAAGCAGGAGAACAATCAGAAAGGCTTGGGAACAAGAAACAACATCAAAGGCAGACCTCTGAGAAGCACCTCCTCCAACTAGGCCTAACCTAGTCAACCAATCATCTAGGAACTCATCAATGAACTAACCCACTGACCGAGTGACTGTTTTGGGGACCCAATTACTTCTCAACAGTGCTACCAGATGGGGACCAAGCCTTCAATGCATGAAAGGCACCGTATCGTATCTGCTTTTCATTTGCGTCTTGTCTTAAAAGCAGATACAAAGTCATGAACACCAATGCCCTTTTCCCGAATCAATGCCAAACATACTAACTTTTGTTACTTGACCTCAGTGCATACATGTATTATTGCTCTGAGACAGACATAGCCAGGAGAACAGCACAATCCTCCTCCCTTCTGCAAACTGCAACTGCAGACTGCAGCTCCCCAGAAAACGGACCCTGGGACCCTGGGCCTCCAACACCTCGACCACTGCTGCTTACTTTTGCAGGCGTTGCTGTTCCGGCCTTCAGCAGGCCTCCATGGCAAATCGTGGTAGAAATCCATGCACAGCTCACAGTTTAAGCCTTTGGTGTTGTGTCTGCACATGCAGTGCCCATGAACCTGGGAAGTTACAAACCACGACAGGCCAAGTCAGAAGCATACGATGGGTCACACTTTCTCCACAGTCAGCAGAAGATACACCCTCCTCACGGTGAGGAACCGTCTTTATCCTCCTTCCCCAACAAGCAAGTTCTTCTAGCCATATGAGTTGATGGCTATCATTCTTGTTTCTAGGATAGTTTCTATGATGTAATGGACATTCAACTGAATATCAACTCAAAGAATCGAATGAGCAAAATTAACAACTTAAATTCTTAATTCTTTTTTAAAGGACTTCAGGCAGCTAAGGAACACTGACAACAGGAGAAATTGGGCTTCCCCAGGGAAGAAAACACCAATTGGTTATCCAATACCAAATGATCATCCCTGAAAACATACATACAAGTTAGCGTTGTACAGACTGAGCAGGTTGTACTCAGATATTTAGGAATATACATACATACATACATACATACATATGTGTATGTATACATATACATACATACACATATAACTACAATTAATGAAAAGAGAGGCTATATATTTAAGAGAGCAAGAAAGTTTTGGAAGGAAGAGTGGAGTGGAGTAATTATAATCTCAAATAATTAATTTACAAGTAATAAAGAATTACAACAATCACCACCACAACAGAAACTACTGCCTTGAATACCTGTGTTCAAGTAAGGAGATGGAACTATGAGAAAGACACAAATTAATTTTTTTTTAAGACCCAAGATACACTGCATGCCATTTTACAGCAAGTTGTGCTGGAGACCCTTGCAGCCTGTGAAGGATCCATACATCACTTCTGACAAACAAGTGCACACGTGCATAAGCCCTTCTTTCACCTTAACCCTCATTTCTACCGACTGGAATTCGGGAACAGGACAGACAAGTCCCTCCTCTTCTGCACCTGCCGTGACAGGAGTGCACTTAGGCGGAGATTAAAATCCTCTCTTTGCTAAGCGTTGTGCTAAACTCAAGAGCAGACAGTCTCCCAGCCCACACAAGACACGCAGCATCTGAGAATTGGCTTGGTGTCAGGTCACAAAGGTTTGTGACGCTGCAAAGTCTGTCTGGAATTCTCAGAAAGATGTCCCGATTAGAAACACATCCCTCCCTTCAGGCTGTTAAAAAGCCGACTTGTTTACTTATGACGACTTCCAGCTGGAGGAAAGGGTAGGCAGAGGTTTTAGAAGGGTAGAGTGTTCAGATCTTGCACCCTTTGGACAAAGACTAAGTTTTGAAGAGACAGACAGCAAATAAGCAAGGTGTACCTGGCACCAAGAGAGGCTTGGATACCATGGGGGAAGTGCCTGAGGCAGAAGTAGCGACTAGGTTTCAATGCCTACCACTAATTAGTTGTTTACTAATCGCTAACTTTTAGTCTCCTTTTTCCAGGTTAGATGARTCCTCTGAGCTCCAGAATCCTGTCTGGTATTAAATTCCCAAGGGTTCGAGGAATTTTTCTGGCAGCCACTTAAGTGGATTAGAGTACAATACCCTGGCTTCTCTAATTGCTATAGCTTGTTCCTCTGTTGTTCTGACCAAAACCAACTTGGGAAAGGAAAGGGTTTATCTGGCTTACATTTCCAAGTCACAGACTATCACTGAGGGATGTCAGGTCAGGAACTCAAGCAGAGTTCATGCAGAGATACTGCCTGGTCCCCACGGCTCATTCAGCTTGGCTTCTTCAGATCACACGTCCAGAGGTGGCACCACCCACARTGAGCAAACATCAACCACTAATCAAGAAAATGCTCACAGACATCTACAGGTCTATCTGATCTATCCCTCAAACAAGGCTCATTCTTTCCAGGGGACTCTAATTTGTGTCAACTACTAGACAAAAACTAGTAGTTGTGGTAGCAGCACACTGCTAGCAGTTGGCAGGTAGCAGTTACTAGCAGCCACATTAACCAGTGAAACTAGCAGCAAGGGAGTGAAATCTCACATTTTAAAACATTTGATTTGTAAACAATATGAAAATGGCAAAGAAAGGAAAGTCTCCAGAGAGGACAGGAAGAAAACTCCATTTGATCTCTAAGTGACCACCTGGGCCTGGGTTACAACTTCCAGTCTCTCTGGGCTGAGGCCACCTTGCTCTTGCAAGCGTGAAGACTGGATGCTTGTGGTTTTTAATCTTTCTTAATATAGTCTGGATTGCTATTCATGTAACTTTTTAATCCTCGGTAACTAAAATACAGCAACAGCGGTCTATAGCAATGATTCCAAAAACGAACTCAGAGTCTAAGAAAGCAGTAGTCTCAGGGCACGTTCTCATAACCTAAGCGACCCTCCAAGAGAGGAAAATCTGCATTCAACCACCAACATGTCGCAAAAAGCAGAGTCTATTTCGGTAAATCAAAACCCCTAAAAAATACCGTGACAGGTTTAAGGACAAGTGCTTTGGGCTTTTGCCTTGCCTTTCAGACCTCCGGTACAAGCTCCCCTGGACACTCACCATTCCTTCCACGTCTTCATTGATCCCATCCACCGGGGCGCATTCGCTGGCGTGGCCGTAGCAGAAGCAGTTCCCTCGAACCACCATGTCATAGACAGCATAATAGTACTTCTCTCTGATTTCCATCCTGGAGTCCAAAAGGTTATCTCCCAAGGTGTGCAGTTTCACAAACTTGATTCTCAAGTTGGTGATCTTTAATAGATCTACAGAGGCCACCAAGAGGACAGGTCTAATCAGACAGGCAAGCATGCCGTAGCAATTCTACATTCTTTCTTTTAGGTGAAGCCTAAGTAAACCTCACCCCTCTTAAATGAACTAGATGATGGTTGTAAGGTTTAACACAGGGCAACAGCCTCTGGAAGCAGGGAAGGCCACCACAATCTCCTCAGATTAGGAAGAGTGTCAGTCACAACCACAGAGTTCCAGAAACCACTGCCCCTTAATCTAAAATACCACCATACCTTCCGGCTCCCACAGCCCCTGCTGTCAAAGTCAGAAATTATTTTCAGGTAGAAAAGGATATTTATCCTTGGTGCCAATTCTAACTGTAACAGGAACTTTACAGTAGTGTTTACTTTTGAATGAGAAAACACTATTTGAAATTTCCTTCTACTTAAATCCAAGTTACAAGAGCAGACTTAACAATAGAGAAAAGCTACCTTTGTAGGGGAAGAATGTCTCAACCAAGCTTGTCTTACAGTAGTTTTTAAAATTATATTTGTGTACTGTATTTCTATTATCCCTCCCCTTCCTTCTCCCATCTTTTCCCTAGTCTCCCCAGGTCCCTCTCAAATTCACAACAGCCTCTTTCAAGCAAGTTTTAAGCAACATTATAGTCTACATATTTTTGCAAAAAAAAAAAAAAATCTGCCTCTCATTGCTCTCTAAATTCTGAAACTGCTTGCCAGCTTAACTTGTGTTTGTGCTAATGCATATTTACAACTTAGGATACAAGATGGAATGGTGGTAGCCCAGTGCACCAGGTAGTTTCTCACACCAAATGCACATCTCGAACAAGTTATCACACATGCAGGGTTTACAATTAAAAAAAAAAAAAAAANAAAAAAAAAAAAAAAAGATAGAAATGGCTGGGGCTGGAAAGGGAGAGGCCATGCATTAAACTTAGGCTCTTTGTAAAAATCAAATACAAAACAAAGAGCCCACAATCTTGCGCTAAATGGCAGCTGTGAATGGCGACATGTGCAAACGTCTCCACGCACAGTGAGTACCATTGACAAGAGGCTGGAAAACAAACGTGGAGGGCAGCTGGAGTATCTGGAGACCCTTGAACTTCGTAGAGCCCTCAAAAGAGCAAAGAGCTCTTCTGCCACTCTCTCCTGCCATACGGAGCGACCAGAGCCTCAGGCTGCCCACTCTTCTAAGAGGCGTATCACTTTGAAGTGAGTCTCCGGGGTCTCAGCGATAGAAACCCTGTTCCCTTGATTACTAAGTAAATCAAAGGCACCATCAGCGAACATGGGTACTTCCTAGGTCTCCAGATGCCACCGAACAACAAAGGCCAAGGGGAATTTAAGGTCACGAATTGAATACATTCTCCAATGCCACACACTTCACCTGCAGAGCAGAAGAGCCTCATGAGGGACTCCAGAGCTACGTGTCCTGGAGCCCCCGTGGATCTCTTTCGCAACCAGATTTTGAGTCCTAAAGAAACAGCCTCGTGGCTTGCTCGGAGATGGCAAGGACATGCTATTAAAAATTGCTTTTGAAATAGAAAGAATGAATAAACTATGGACCCTACCTAGATAGTCTGGGCCACATTAAAATGAATGTAAGTTGGAAAGCAGACTTCTGTCACCGTCCCCTGGGCTTTCTTCTACTCTTAGCCCCCATGTTCCAAGTATGGAGGTTCCTGAGACCTGGGTTAAAACTTAGGGTTGCACACAGCCGACAAAAAGCAAAGACCTGTCTCTACTCAGCTGATTGTACTCTCATAGCAAGGCCGAACAAGGGAGGCTAGCTCCCTCTTGCACCCTGACACACTGACTTTCACTCTGTCAGGACAGTCTCGATACAAGACCTAAGCTGCAACTGTTGGCAACAGAATGAACATCACCGCCATCCACGGTTTCAATCAACTGCACGTTTAGGTGACTCGTTTTCCCTCCAACAACCCTCAGGTTGGTATTTCTGTCTCCAGGTAAAGATGGGAAGAGGGAATGGAAAAGTTTCAAGGCACCAGGTCATGTAGTTACATTATGACAGAATCAGAATTTAAACCTAGATCTGACTTGAAAGCCAGTGAGTTTGATTCTGGAGATTTACAAGTAGTCCTGCAATAATATAAACAACTGTTGAATAGTAGAAAGAGCACTGAACTAAGAACTGTTGTGAGCCTAGCCTTAAAAGGGCTGGGCCATCTCTCCAGAGCTCCAGAATGACCTGCCATTCCATCACCCCATCACCTGGTATGTAGGACTGCACTCACGGCRTTCTCATCTGTCAAAGGCCACACAGCTCTCATCTCAATACATCCCTTGTCATGATGGGCACTTGTGATTTTTCTCATTATTGTTATTTCCCATCGCCTGTGGGTGAGAGCTCTTGCCAAGAGTTTTAGCAGAGCACAGGCCATCTTGCCAGAGATATTTCCCAGTACCTTCTGTTCTCTAGCTCCAAGACCAATTATAGCAATGCACAGAAGTGATCTGACCACCTTCAAGTCTTATCTTTATTCTTGACCTCTACAGATCAGAATGAGGACAGTGATGGTGTTCTAACTCTGCTAGTGTAGACAATCCTAGGAAGAGGGAGAGCTTCATAGCTACAACTGTCAAATTCAGCAAGTAATAAAGGATGCTCAGTGAAATTGAATTGATAATAAACCTTCAGTTTTAGTTTAAGTCAGTCCTAAATAGCATACATTAAAAATAATTATACTAACCATAAAACTATAAATATTGGATCGGACTCACTTGTACCAGTAAATATGTTACATGGGGTATTAAAAAAAAAGAACATGTTATTCATCGGTCACTCAAATTTAACTGGGTATCATCTTGTATTTTATACAGTGAAACTATGGAATCCTTCCAAGCGCTGGAGAGATGGCTCAGTGGTTAAAAGCACTGGCTACTCTTCCAGACAACCTACGTTTGATTTCCAGGCAACACAGTGGCTCACAACTATCTGTAATTCCATATCCAAGGGACATGATGCCCTCTTCTGGCTACCAGAGCACCAGGCATGAATATGGTACACATACATACAGGTAAAATACCCATACCCATACAATTAAAAATCCCTCCTGCTGATTTCATACAAGCAAAAGAAACATCAATTTTATTTCAGAAACTATATTTAGGGGGTGTTTTATCATAGCAGTTTAATCTGCACTCTAATTTATATACTGGAGTTCTGCTGACATAGCCAAAATGTGTTCCTTATCAGTGAAGACTGATTACTGGTCATTTGAAGCAGGGTTTTTGGAAGACCAGAAAGGAAGAAGATCTAGGTGGGTGCAGGACTGAGTATCAAGATGTCGGGTAACACAGCACTGGGTAGGACGGCCCCCTCCACGAGGACTGTTTCCCACCTAAGCATTTATTTCAAAACAGCTTACTCTGTATCCTTGGACTGTAAGGATCTTCAATTTTGAAAGCAGGATCTAAAGCACGAAATATCACCTAAAAATAGATAAGAGGGTTGGTATTTTTGCAATGATCGAAAAGCAGACCAACGAGTAGAGAACTAAATCAGAGGCATACAAACCTCTCCTTCCGTTGAGGGCTCAATGTCAGAATATCGAGAGTCACAGATGATGTCATCCACTTTCTTCATGGGGCCGGTTGAAATGCCCGGGAACGAGCTCTCACAGTCGTAGGCGAAGTATCTGTACACGCCCCACGTCTTCCCGAAGTCAGAAGACCGCTCTATCAGCATGGCAGCTGGACGGAATGTCTAAAAGCAGGAGAGAAGTCTCATTTGATGTTTCTGATTGCTGATTTGTCCTTTTCAAGAAAACATCACTCCCTGTGTGCCTCAAGCGGACTTTGTGTGGTTGGTATTTTGTGGAGGCTGTTCTTGCAAGGAAGCACTTGCACCACCTGGTAAATCAGCAAACTGTTTCTTTTTGAATCTGATTATAAACAGGCCCTTGTAGCAAACACACTTTGGTATATTAGCCACCATGCCCAGGAGAGAACTGATTTTGACTGCTTGTTTTCTCACTGCTTCATTTAATTATTCCATAGATGCATCAGCCAGTGGCTTAAATAACATCCATATGCTACACACAGTCTAATAAGGAACACACACACACACACACACACACACACACACACGAACATAAAAATCATAGTACAGTATGTCAAGCACCACAGTACCATCACAGGAAATGCAAGAAAACAAGCAGCACTATTCACAACAGCCAAAGAGTGGCAACAGCCAAAGCACCTATTGACTGGTAAAGAAAGAAATGTGAGCCTAACTGTCCTCTGGGCTCCACCCAGCAGCAAATGGAAAGCGCAGAGACCCACAGCCAAATGTTAGAGGGAGCTCGGGAGTCTTGTGGGGGAAGGATTGGAAGGATTAAGGAACCGGGAAGGGAAAGGAACTCCACAGGAAGACCAACAGAGTCAACTAACCTTTGCAGTCCCAGAGACTGAACCACCAACCAAAGAGCAAGCGTGAGCTGGACCTAGGTCCCCTCCCCCACATATGTAGCAGATGTACAGCTTGATCTTCATGTGGGTCCCCTAACAATTAGAGTGGGGGGCTCTCCCTGAGCTTGTTGCCTGCCTGTGGAGCCCATTCCCCAACTGGGCAGCGTGTCTGACCTCAATGGGAGAGGATGTACACAGCCAGGGGTGGGGGTGGGGGTGGAGAGGTGGGAGAGTGATATCCAGGGATATCTGCTGTCTCAAAGAGAAGGGGAAGGAAGAAAGGGGGGAGCTGCGGGGGAGGGGGGCTGGAAAGAGGGGACATATATTGGGGTGTAAAGTGAATAAGTAAATAAACTAACGAAAAAAAAAGAATAAAATGAGATAAATAACCATAGACTGTTGTTCCACTGGAGAAATAAGGGATGCGGTACTCAACTCTAACACACAAGGACCTTGAAGGCGCTGTACTAAGTGAAATAAGCCATATAAAGTTTCAAATATTGTGACTTCATATATATGAAAAACACCTAGGATTTTAGATGGAACAGAAAGGGGTCATGGGGAAGAGGGGTGGGACAGTGGGGGTGACTGCTCAGTCACTAGTCCCTGAGTTMCTATCTAGGGTGACGACAAAGTTCTGGAAGCCGACAGCAGTGATAGATCTAGGATATCCTGAATATGTCTGGCATTACTGAGTGATAGATTTGGGATATCCTGACTGTGTCTAACATCACTGAGGATAGATTTGGGATATCCTGAATATGTCTAACATCACTGAGTGGTACACACAAGAACGGGGAATTCTGATACGCACACTGTACCACAAAAGTAAACATTTTTAAAGGAAAAACAAAAGCCCAAAGACTGTTTCAGAGCAATGACATCAAACTGGATCTCAAGGGCTGGGGATTCAGCTCAGGGTGGCCCAGGCTCAGTGATCAGTGCAGCAYAAGGAGGCATGAGTGTCTGACACGCTAACGGGCTCGCTTCGCCTTTTCGGCATAGAAGTGAGAACACTAAAAGTTCTATGGGACTTAACAAAATGAAGAGATTATACACAACTGACAGCATTGTCCCTAAGCGTGGAAGATGACAAGAAACAGAGGAACCAAAGAAAGATGAAGGCCTCACACGCTTAACAGCTGTGACGTGGACAGAGAGATATGAAGTCTACTGTCCTGTTCGTGACAGCACACGGTACTGAGTCATCCTGGAACTAGTAGATCTTAGTGGAAGAGGGGATAGGAAAGGAGCACAAGGACCCAAAGCAGGGGTGGCTGGGTTGAAAATGACATGGGCGAGCCTCTAAGGCTCCTTTGGGGCCAGCCATTCGTGGGAGTGGCACTCAGCTGTGCAATGTGGATTTGGAAGTCACTGCGGTCACTTAATACTTGAATTCCCTCCAACAAAGCCGATGGCAAGAGAAAGGTCAGCATTCTAGGAAAATGCCCAGCAGGCTGGACGCGGGAGAACGGGAGCCGGGAACAGTCACTGCCTTCCTTCAGCTCCGTGTGCTCACACATGCGCACCTTCTCCTCGCCAGCCGGCGGCCGAGCAGAAAAGCAAACAGGCCGGGGAATAGGAGAAAGACAAAACCCTCGAATCACGCTGAAGACTTCAGGAGGCCGTGAGGGACGCAGTCAAGAGTAAACAAGAAAAGAAAGCAGATGGAACTCTAGAAATGGGCCACGGGGCAGAGGCTCCACAGCCGGGAACGCACTGTGTGCACTTTAGGAAGAGGAAGCCAGATTGCCGTGGAGGAAAATCAAAGGAAAGTTTAGTCAGCCTAGAAAACAAGAGCTTGAATCAATACGAATTCCTGAATTAAGTAAGATTGTCACTCTGCAGAAGGAGCTTTTGCAGAGGCTGATGTTGGGAACTAGCGAAAATCCGCTAACCCACCTGCTAGCGTCCTTGACTGATAAGTTGCTTTTCCGCCTATCCAGGCACAGAAGAAAATGTTTTTTCTCAAACTGCAGAGAATTGTAGACTAAGGATCTTAGAACCGAAACTGAAAAGCACCTTTGACCATCTGAACCCGGTATGGCAGGTGTGCAGGCGCGGACAATCCCATGAGGCCAAGCCCCCAGGGGGGAAGACTTAAGAGGCTCGGGAGGGGCACCCCTCGTCTGAGTATCGCTGTATCAGAAGGCAGCAGAGAAGAAACACACAGAAGCTTGTCCTGGCTGTGCTTCCTTGTCTCTCACTTCTGGAAACTTCTAAATCCCAAGGGCCACTGACCAGTCATCCAATTTCCTGCAGCGTTAAGAAGCTGCTGGAAACCGGAACAACACACTTCACCTAAAGGACGGAAGCCTCTCCCCACTCCCACCTCCGGCTTAGCCATCAGCCTTCTCAGGCCCCCATATTGCTGCACAGGGACTGTGAATGCATAATAAACAGAAGAGGCTGGAAACATCTGCCTATAACAAGAACATACTGGCACATGCACATAAACGAGCCTTTCTAATCTAAGAAGACCCAGTCCACCTAGTGAGCAGGTATCTCCAGAGCCAGCTAGATTGAGGATAAGCATCGAGTTCTTCATCTTGGTCCCTGCTTTCCTTTACAGTGCTACTAAGGGGATCCACATCTTCCTAAGGACTTAGACATCCAGGCTATTTTGGACACGGCCCTTTCCTTCCCCTGACCTGCCTCCGAGCTTTCTCCACTTCAAGGCCAGCCTTTGATTCTAAAGCACCCAAGTGACCATTCTCAGGAAGTGGTGGCCTCCTCCTCTCTGCAGTGGTTCTCAAAGCAGCAGGGGCAAAGAGCAGTGGAGAACAGATGCATGTGAATGCGTGGTAAAGTGTTCTAAGGACAAGTGAGCTTCTGACATTTGGAAACTTAAAGTGCTCTATAATCTAAAGCTCAAAAAACAGACACAGAACACAGTGTGGTTATGTATCCTACTCTTAGCCTGGAACTTGCTATATAGATCAGGCTGGCTTTAAACCCACTGAGACCCAACTGCTGGAGTTCATCAGGCTTTGTGCCTTCATGTTAGGTTTCCTTGCGAAATTATTTTTGTGACCAACAAGCCAGTGGTTCCCTAATGCCTATCAAGTTTCCATTCCTCAGCAAAGAGCTGAGGCCCTGCTGACTGGGACCCACTTCTCTACAATTACTTTCCTCATCTTCCTGCCTTGAAAAGACCATCGGCAATTTTCCTTTATCTCTTCCCTCTGAAATCTTTCTCATCCCTTCTGGCCCAGGTAAAGGGCAGGACTGGTCTCCTCCGCTCCTGAAGTTTGTTTTTTCTTTCTTTATGCCAGGCTGTTGTGTAATACTCTCCTCCTAAGATTTAAACATTCCATCCTGAAGGAAGCTCCTTGAGCAGGAAGGGAAACAACTCAAAACAGCTCCAGGAAGTCCCTGAAACCGACCAGATTCTCGAGGTCCCAAATAGAAGTTGAGAGGAGGAAGCCAAGCTGCAAAGAAAACTCTCAGACAAAACCAGCTAGCAGACAAGCAGTAATTAGCTGAGCTGCCTGAAAGAGGGTTAGATCAACTGAGGCACATAGAAAGGACACTCTCTAACCTGTTGAATGGCTTGCAGGCTATGCAGTGTGCTCCAGGTTTCCAGCCTTCGTGAGCTATCACCAATGCTGAAGTGGGCCTTGGAGCTGCAACTATCTGAGTCATTTCTGCAACTCTCTGAGTCATTTCTGCAACTATCTGAGTCATTTCTGCTCCTGTTACTAACCCCTCACCCATATTCCTATAAGTAACTGCTACTTGTTCATCAATCCCTGCAACTCCAATAAAACTCACTGGTTGGGATTCCAATCTGGGGTATGAGTAGATGAATGTGTTTTGTTTCCCCAGGAAAAGTTTTCTCACAATACAAGCTAACATTAATTAACCTGACCACTTTCTTTTAAAGCAGAGTGAAGGAACAGGCTAGCCAGCCCGGAGCATGGCATACACGGCTCTGACATGGGTTCAGCTGCCTCACAGAAGCTAGAATCTGGAAGGATGAACCTTCTCCCTTACACCAAGGTCCACAGTCCACATCTCAGCACCTTCTCAGCCTAACCTTCAGCACCTAGGTGTAGAACAGAATCCCATCTCTGGCCCACTATTCCCTTGAACCCAACCGCAGAACAGGCACTCAAGGAATTTTGAACATAAATGAACTCAAAGCCATCCATGTCCGTGTAGCAGATGCTCTCTCCAAAGTAAGATGGTGCCACGAACATCAATAAAGTTAATATTTTAAAGGTCACGAAACATCAAGATGTCATCTTCACGTGGGGCAGTTTGAATTTAACCACTAAAGTTGAGTATGGCCAATGAAAGGAGACCGTTGGTGGCAAGGAGTCCCTGATAAGCTAGTCATAGCCCTGATCCAACCACTGTCGGTATTAGGTATCTCTATCCCCCTTCCTGCTCCAGCAGTCAGTGGGCCATTTGGGGGACAGCAAATGACGCCCCTCCCAGTCCCATTCTGACTCCCACTCTGGCCCTTGCTCTTTTGCTCCTCATACTTGGGTACCAGACARAAGCGAGACTTCTGTGGTCCCTTGCCAGTGAGGTAAACTGATCCCCAGCCCCTTTTCCTAATCCTGAGAGGATGCCAGCAAACCCCAACTCCAACTGAAAACTACTCAAAGGTGATTTTCCTCTGGGGAGCAATAAGCAAATTCTGAGTTTTGTGTGTGCCAACATGTACTTTAAACCATGTGAAGTCTGTCATTTCCAGGCAGCTGCTTCAGAAACAAAGGCACTTTGTACAGGGACATTCCCTAGTCCCAGAGTCATTCTACATCTTAAAAAGAAAAATGAAGAGAGAGGAAAAAAATCTGCATTTAAGAAGCCATGCATGTTTCTTTAGGAACTGTAAAACTCTTCCCACAATTTTGGCAAAATCTTGGAACGTAAGATTTGAAACATACTTCGTTTTCAGTTACCAAATTCAGCCGTAAAATATAAACATGAAGGATCAGAGATATACTCTGCAAATGTTTTGTTGTGGTTTGGAAGGGAGTCAAGCACTGCCTTTCTCTATGGGAGAAATAAAGGGATCTCTAATTAAAAGTCTGCAGATAAATTAGGGTGGAGAATCTACTTACTGACATGAAGCTAGTATGTGTGAAGGGCAGTTATTCATGTCCCTGTTTTGAAAGCCCCACAATTATTGTAACTTATGACAACAGTAACATTTAAGTTCTGGTTTAGGCCAACTTGCAAGAGAGACTGCCTCTGAATGCAGCAGTCACAGAGCTCTTGAGCCTGCATTGGAGACAGCAGGGACGCCTTACCTTGAAAGTCATGATGAGATGAGTGAAGTGGAATTCTGCCTCCAGGTCCAGTTGGATAGTTACATTCTCCACACCTGGAGTTTTACAGCAATAAAGGAAATGGTAAGACCAACGGGGAACGCCTCTGAACAGCTGACTCTCTTCCTAAATGGTCTTTATGCCTCCTACCATTTTCCCCTGGCATCTTAAGGCTGGAGTTGATGGTATTCACCACTTATTTTAGTGGTGAAGGGCAAGTCAGAATGATTCTTTAGTTTTCCATAAATCCCTCCGGAGTTCCGCTTACTGGATTTGTTCATTGCCACAGACATCTGGCAGAACGCCTCTCAGTGCTGCTTGCTCAGGGAAGCCACATCCACTACCCCCAACCCTCCTCTGAGCCAAATGCACCCCTCCCCCAACAGACACTTGGGGCGCACAGTAGGGGGTCAGTCTGCAGAGACACAGAAGAAATAGAAATAATCACTGTCCCCCCCCCCCCAAATGACAGCAAAGAAAGCAGGTGAGTAGCACACAGGGGTAATGCGTGCCAAGTCAGAGAAAATCATCGTTGATGGAAGCAACCTCCTGCTACACCTCCGCGTCGGAGGCAAAGAACCAGTCAGATAAATAAACCTGCCCCTGAACACACACAAACTTCTTCCCTTCCAGGGGGGAAAGCCATCGAAAACAAAGCTGAGAACGGTGCCCTGAGGGTCAGGGACCCACTTGAACACACACACACACACACACACACACACAAAAGAGCCCCTGGAATTCCAGGGGTAAGAAGCACCTCCCCTAACCCCCAGAGACTGAGCTCTAAGGTGCCTCCCTGGGTTAAGAGGGCGGTTCTGCAGTCCCTGTAAGAAGATGCCTCCAGGGTCCGTCTTCCCAAGCAAAGAAGTCTGGAAGACAGGAATGTGTCAGAATGAATCATGTTACAGCTGGTACATTCTCAGGAAGTCAGTAGGACCTTTTGAAATAAACTTGCCTGCTGGAAACTGGCCAAGCCGACCGAGGGGGGAAAAGGGGTCGCTGGAACGGATGTGAGTTGGTTGGAATGTCAAAGAAAAACACCACAATGAGCAACGAGCCTTATCTCACTCGCTCCAAAGGACCATCGTGCAAGATCTCTCTGGGGGGTTCTTTGCAGAGGAAAGTATTAGCTAAGCTACTATACCTTTCTCCTCTTCTAGGCTCCAAAAACCTGTGATTTTGTTTGGAACTAAGAGATAAATAATGAAATAAGGTAAAGCGCAAAGCAAGACCAGCACCCTTCCTGTTACAAAGGGGCTACATCTTGTATCGCCAACGCGCATTCCATTTTGATTCACAGCCTGATAAAGCAGGGTGGTTTAGGGGTTTTCCTCTTAATATGGGAAGAAAAAAAATCCACAGAGAAGAGACCAAGATTATTTTACAGAGTATGACTTGTCATCTTCAAGAACAAAACCCTGGGAAGAGTGAGTTAAAGTCACTGGGGATTCCAGGGCAGTCCTTGAACCTGAGGCCTTGGATTCAACCTCGCCCTTTAACCGCCCAGCACCCGCCCAGCACCCGCCCAGCACCAGCCCAACACCCAGAAAGGAGATAAAGTCAGAATCACAGAGAGTCTTCCAGTGTGAGCTATCAGACAACAGAGACAACAAGGTATAGTAACAATGGATGACTTTCTGGATGCCAAACCCCATCTGTCTAATCTCATCTTCTCTCTGTGACAGAGCTCAGGCCCCACTGTTTGCAAAATCTTCCTGGCATCTGGGTCCTTTTGTTCCCCTCAAAGCTATTGAAACGAATGAACTCCCAACATCATTAAGAAAACCTTTAACCACATCGAAAACTCTTTTAACATTTCTTAGCTAAAGTGGGGCCATCCTCCCAATGTCCAGGAAGCAATGTATTTCTACTTTACTGCAAGGGTCACTCCAGAGCGTGGGAGGTCGGGAAGAGCGCCTTCTCTGCTCAAGAAAAGGCTGAAGCTGCTGCAGACCTCTGTGACTCAGATGGGTAGTCTTTCACAGGGAAGCACACCAACCAGTGTATTCCCTTGTATAAACTACCCACTCTGAAAAGTTAGCTACATGCTTTCAGAGGGCTCATCCTTCTCCCTGGCAACTTTGTATCCGATAGGATTCTCAAGACTGGCCAATAATCTAAACTAGAATCCGAGTCCTTCTAAAAACCTGCAATTTGTAGCCAGTCACCGAAAGCCATAAAGGAATGGGATGAATAACAGGTACCGGCCTGTATCCAAAGATGCAGGATGTGTAAGGAGAAGATCTAGCTGTTTCCAGGTTGTGTATGGCCAAGCTTTCATTTAGTACCACAAGGACTCCTTCTATGACTAGTAAAACAACAGATGTAATGAAGTGCAGCATTGGCAGTGCACACCTGTAATCTCAAGCTGGGAATCCAATTTAAAATAGGAGGGTTTCAAGTCTGAAGCCAATCTGTGTCTCATATAAAGTAACAGGCTGTTCAAAAACAAAACAAAACAAAAMACTAAGATCATGTTACATGGTTAAGTAACCAATACACCAACTCTTTCTTTATTCCCTAGATTTCACAGTCTTGGTTTCATAGCCACATTAACGTATCGAATTGATGACTGATTGATTAGGCTGCATTCCCATCACTGCTAAACAAGGAGGCAAGCTACACAATCTCATCACAGTGCCACAGTTCTTATTTTACCGGAGCTCTCAGTTGTTTCATGAATCTTCTGTGGCTGGAAGGTGGGGGAGGGGCAAAGTGGATTTTTTTTTTTTTTTTTTTTGTTACCCATCCCCTTCCTCAAGGGCTGGTAACAACAACAACAAAAGGTGCTGTGTTCTGTGGCAGGCCTGAGGTGTGCAGTCCTCCCGTGCCCTCTCCTGACTCCTTTCAGTACACACCCACTCTCCAGAAGCCCCCCTCAGGGTGAGGCCTACACAACACTCCTTTGGTCTCGCATCAAAGGCTGCTTCCTGACAGGGCACAAACTTCGGGAAGGAGGGTCAGATTTGACTGAGCAAGCCAAATGAGTGCTCCAGTATCAGAGGTCCACCTCACAAACTCCCATGTGAACTTCGTCTCAGACACACTTCAAGGAACTTGTTCCCACACTAATCACGTACCATTTTCGGATTGCCACCAAATTTTAAGGCGGTTTGGGGCAAACGTCGTGACCACATTTTCAATGAGATGGCTGTCAGGATTGAGGGTCTCATGGTAGGGATCTCGGGAATCACATATGAAGCACTTCTTGTCCTCCTAAAAACACAACAGTTGCATGAGACCATGAAGCAATGTCATTAAAAAAAAAAAAAGTCCACAGAATAAAGAACAAACGACCACCTTCAAGAAAGATGAATGTGAAAAAAATTATACAACGTACGACTTACTTCTGACTTTTAAACTTACTGAACTGTCTAAAATGCTCCAGAAAACTATTTCCTCCTTTCTTGCAACTTAAGATCAAGAGTAAAATAGGGCATTGTTTCCATAAGCTACTAATTTAATCAAAATTAAATGTCTCAGTTTATAACTTGATCTCTGTGTGCAGCTTACTTAGAAGTCAAAGGCAAAAGAGGTATCAGAGCTTTTGCTGACATAATGCAAACTGAAAAGGAAAGGAAAACAAACAAACAAACAAACACAACAACAAAAACCAAAAGAACAGCAAACAATTCAGTCAGCCTGATTTTCTAAAGCCTACACGAAGCAGGAAGCACAGATGAGCAAGCACATCCCATCCTGAGAGGCCTTGGGAGCCGGGTTCCAAGTTTCTGCTTTGTTGAAGGATGGGGAATGGCGAGCAGGCTAACCTGAAAACTGCTCAGAGTCTCTGGGGCAGGAAGTCACTGCTGGGCTCTCTATAAACGGAGGGCATTTCTGAGGGTCCCACATGAGCACGGGCTAGAATGAGAGCAGACCTTGGCTTCCACAGAAGTAAACTCATTTCTTGTTGTTTCTTTTCTTTTTTTCTAAATGGCCGCCACAGCCTCTCCAGCGTAAGATCTCTACTCTTCACAGCACATCACAGTGAACCATAAACAACACTTAAGGGCTTCCGTTCCCATATGGAGCTTGGCTCCGTGTCTACATTCTCTGCAATGCGGATTATTTCTACATCTAAAAATGATGTTGATAATGAATATCTACAGACGAATCCAAAGCTTATAAGCAGAATTTGGTCGGAGGTGATGTGACTCCAATATAGACTGTACTTTAACATTTGCATTTATTTAATTAACTTCTCACCAGAAGATTCGAGGATGGGGGATAGGGGACAGGACAGTCAGGGCGGGGGTGGGGTGGTGGGGGTGGGGCACAAAGGGATAAGGAACTCCAGTACCCTGTCATTCCATACTCCTCAGTGTTTCACAGAGAGAGAGATCTTGAGATCTCAGACGAGCACTCTACAGTGTCGCAGCTAATCACACACACCAAGGAGTCTGGCTCTACTTGCTTTCAAGTGATGTTTTCGCTGTGTACAAAGCTGATTTCGGGATCTGGTGACTCACTGACAGAGCACCCTGACCTCTGAAGTAAATGTTAGCAAGACATTTTAGGAGAAATTTAAAAAGCTAATATTAGAAAAGGTAACATGAATTGCCTTCATTAACTTGTAGTCAAGGAAACTTGTTCWGAAGAACAATTACCAGAACTACAAAAAAAAAGTTTAATTATAGCCTCCCTTCTAATCAGGAGGAAGCAGTCTAGACAGCTCTGTATAAACCTGGAAGCAAATGAGCGGAATCCACTTTGCCACGTTGTGACTACATCCTATTACATGTGCAAAGCCTAGGTCACCCACAGACATAGGTGGGCTGAAAGGCTTTTCATGCAATCCTTGAGGCTGCCCTGCATGTGAGACTAACACCTGTTCCTGTCAGAGGCCCCATTCCATTTCCAGCCTCTTTTTATTTTTTCTGGAGAGTGGGGGGTAGGGGGTGTTAGGGGAGGTGGGGATAATACTAAACAAAAAAGATTATGCTTCAAAATACTGTATGACTTTTTTCTCACATCAGCTCTTATTAAATATGACCAACAAAATCTAAAACCTGAGACCACTTTTAGAAGCATGTGCTGCTCAGAAATTTCATGTCGGTCTTCCACTATCACGATGCCATGACAACTAGAGCACTTTTCAATAAGGAAGTATGTCTGATCCTGGCTGAATCACCTCAAAAGACTTCAGTGTTTAGGGCATCCTTATACTCAAGCGCAAGATGGAAAATCATAGAAGAGGACTGAACCATCTTCAACACACAGTTTTAGAAGGGTTTGAACAAAGAGCAGAAACAACAACAAAACAAAACACATGGGACCCTACAGGGCACAGGACAGGGGCCAAACTCATCTGCAGTCTGGGCTTCCCCTACTGATGGTGGTGGTAGGTGGCAGGAAATGTTTGGCGGATGCGACTGTGCAAATGGAGATTGGGACGGACAGGGTGAGCTGACAGGCTGAGCTACTGGCTTAATCCCAGGGCTCCTCTGCGGGTTGTACTTCCTTTCTGGATTGACAGCAGGATGTGGAGTCTCCTGGGCAAGCCCCTTTGATCGGCCAGGAGGAGGAGGAGGATGCAGCCCACAATGCATTCACGCCTCACCTGCAGGTGGCTGACAATACAGTAGGGCTCTGGTTTGTGCAGTCCGCACGTGGAGGTCACTGAGAGCTTTTGCGCTCGGCCGATGAGAAGGTCGCCAGTGGCAGGGTAGCAGCTGCCTTCCGCGCAACCATAGCTGAACTCCGGTTCCTGAGCGCACACTCCGGTGCCCCACAGGGCTACAGAAGAGAAAAGCAACAAGGTTAAGAGAAAGGAAGAAGAAAGCAACGGAGAAGCCAGAGCAAAAGAAAAGCAGCAGGAGGGGCAGACGAAGAGGATTCAAGAGAAAGGAGAATACATAGAAAAACACAGTGGAGAGATAGGCGCAGAAGAGGCCTGGAAAGCTGGGACAAGGCAAGAAGGATTGGGGGAGGGGGCACTCAGACTCGTCGTTAGGTTTGACTAGCAGTCAGCTGAGCGCAGCACCGAGGAAATCCAACTGACTCTTTTGTCTACTCTGATCTGTCCCAGCCTAGCAGAGCGGCTCTACGGAAGGTGGACGTGGTGACCCTTTCACTTCGACGTGCCTGGACTAGGGCGCAGTGAGGTTGACCCTGCCACGCGCTGCACACCCGCTAGTGAAAACCCGTGTGCACATGGCAGTGCGCGCATCCTCGGTGTGAGGATGAGAAATCTGTGGGCGTGGGGGGAGGACACAAACATATGTCCGCGTGCACGCGCCAGGATCACCGGCGATCGCGTTTGCCACAGAAGCTGATTCCCTAAGCTAGAGACCGCTGGTGTGTCTCTGTAGCTCTGTAGTGGCTCCAACGCTTCGCCATTCCAGCAAGGCACCCGGCCCAACTGTTCATGGTGCCACCCCGAGACAAACAAGGATGGTTAATTAAAGCCACATGACTCCAATCTGTTCCCAAGTCGAAGCCTGCTCTGGGCCCCGACACTTTTGTGCGTAATTGGTTTTTCCCGGACCCTCCGCAGCTTGCCCAGCCACACCAGGGAGCCTGCCTTCCGCGGTGGGGGGCGGGAAACAGCGTTTAACTGGTAAAAGGTGCAAAGCCCTGGATCAATCACCTCGGAAACCTGCAGGAGCGCAAGCTCTGTGCGCAGAACCCAGGGGATGCGGGTCCGCGGAGCTCCGCGTGCGCGGTCCCTGGCTACCACCGAAGCGAGAGCGGCGGCGATCGATCCCAAGGCGTCATTTCTAACCACTCCCCCCGCCCCTCCGATCCCCCAAGACTCCTTTCAAAGCTGGGGCAAACCGGTTTGGGGATTTTATCCCCCTAACGCCGGAGCACACCCCTCCCCCCAACCCTTATTGAGTTACCTAGGACACCAAAGGCGAACACCTGGAGCAGCCCCATGTCCAGTCCTTGCAGCCGAGGGGACGCGGCACGGGAAGGAGGACGCGGCAGGCAAGCTGCCTGTCTTTTCTTCGTGTCTTCCTTTCTGGAGAGGTAGAGGGGGGAAAAGGCAAATGTTGGGAGAGAAGAGAGGGGCCCTTCCATTTCCTGCCGCTCCTACGGAAGCGGGGGCTGGGCCCAGGAAGGGGGTCAAGTCGCTTACTTTGTTCTCCTCACCCGGCAGGGCGAGCGCTCTAGCCGCTCCTGGCAGCCCACCGGCCCAAAGAAGGGAATTAGAAAGTTTCGCCTAGGGAGGAACCGAGGGAGGCGTCTCTGCTCATGCGCACATGGAGAGCGGGGGCGGAGGACAGCAAGTTGGCTGGGGGTGGGGGTTGAGGTCCAGGTCCCACCTCCCCAGGCGCCTCTTTTGTTTTAAGGCAGCGACTGCTGAAACTGTAGGGCTTTGGTACTTGAGTTCCCAGCGTGGGCTGGCGGGTCCATTGCTGGGCGCGCTTCCCGAGCGGAGCAAGTTGGGGAGGGATGCGTCGGGGCTGGTCCCAGAGGTAGGTGTGTAGATCGGCCGGCTAAGGGGGCCGGTAGGACCTACCGCGGACTCATACATTTACGTTTATAAGTAGTGAGTCACGAAGTGTGCCCAAGGCTAGGAACTCTGGCAACTAGCGCTGGAGGGAGGTAAGCTAGGTTAAGCCTTTAGAAAGAGGGTCAACCTGTCTGGCTCTTAGGAACTTGAGCTCCTATAAGCATCCTTACACTACATCTCAGCATCAAAGAGCTAGAGAGGAGCTTTGCGTGGGTGGGTGCTACATGTGTGGTGTCTTACTATTTCATAGGAAGGACACCACTAGCTGCACATTCTTTGCGCACGAATTTATTCGGGACGTACCTATAGTCTCTGGTACCCAGGGAGGTGTGGCTCGGAATTCTCTTCCGTTCAAATAGACACAAATAACGTAATGTGTTACCAGCCCTCAGGTAATTTCTTGAATTCCTTTTCCCACCTCAAGGTGGAAGGGTTGGCACAGCCAGGAAATTGGAGATTTTTGATGAGACACCCTTCTCCGCACTACACACAGAATCCTGCAAGTAACTCCACCTTTAGTATGAAGGGAGGGGGGACGAGGGGCTCTAAGGAAGCCTCTCATAGCACTGCAAGGTTAAATGGGGGTAAGCAGAAGTTACTGGTGGGGGGGGGGAACCTTAGAACGGAAAAAGAGGTTGGGAACCAGACCCCAAACCTTTGTTAGAGCCCAACTCAACTGCCTAAAAGGGTTCCTTAGTCTGACCCTGGAATGAGGGAGCTTAAGTCAGTCGTTAAACCAATCAGTTGATTGCTATCACAAGGAGAAGGGATTAAGCGACTGGTTGGTCAGTTTTTAACTCAGCTGACATGAAATTGGGCCTAGGTGAGTTTATAATCATTAGACCATAGAGTACACTCTTCTTCGAGTTTAGAAACGTGTGTTAATCATTCTCCAAATCAACACTTGCCCTGGTGCAGTTTCTCCAAAATCTGACCCTGCAGATGCTTGGGATTCCCAGGAGCTGGCTGCACAGCCTGCAGGGAGTTGAGAGCACCCTACGGTTGGTTGAAAGGGTCTAATTCTGCAATGGGCGTCTATAGACATTAAGAAAAAGAGTAATAAAATGCAAACTTCTTTGCTCCTTGCTCAGCCCTGAGGGCCCTGAACCAAAGTTTTGTATTGGTTTATATCTACTTAAGTTGCAAGTGACATTCAACTCCTCTTTTCTGAGACTGGCTTTTGCTACAGTAGCAGACAAGTCCTGCTGGCCGCCTGTCCCCGGCCAGTGTCCTCTCTCTTTGTAACCGGTTAGCCACCTTCAGCACTTCTCAAGAGATTGGCTGCTCTCCTGACCACCTCGCTCACAGGAACCAACACTACTAAAAAACAAGAGTTTTTGCGTTTGTGTGTGATGTGTGCGCATGCGTGGGGGCCAGCTGTTGGTGTCTGGTGTCTGTCTCCATTATCCTCTTATTTATTGAGACAGTGTCTCGTTGAATCTGGAGCTTGCTGAGCCCTCCTCCTCGCTCCTAAGAGCACTGTGCTCATATAAAAACCTGCTGGGTTTCTTTCCTCTTAATTAGAAGTGAAAGGTACCCTGGAGCACTCTGCATACCCCCAATCCTCCCTACTGTCCTCCCTGTAGCCCGGGCTTGTCCATAGGTTCTCGCTTCCTCCCAGCTCCTCCTTTGCCCCACTACAGTCCTGCCTGCTTCAGTCTCTACCATAGCTCTTAGCTTGTCCAGCTGAATGCAGTGCAGTGCAGTGAATTGCATACACACACACACACACACACACACACACACACACACACACATCACCGTGGTCCTCTTTGACCTCGTAGGGACGTATGCTTCAAATGACCACACCCTTCCTCTGCGAGACTCCTCCGGACCTGGCGCCCAGGACACAATTCGGATGTTTCTCCCTGGATTTGACCTCTTCCATTTCTCTTCACCTTCTCTGATCCTGTAAACACCAGGGTTCCCAAAGGTCATAACTTCTCTGTTTCCCCCCCTTCACACATTCATCCACATCCGGGGCTCCACGGACTGGCCTGGTCCTCCTCTCTGTCCACATCTGTATCCTTTATCTGACTCAGAACTTGCTAAGAGGCCACCAAGCAGCTCCGCTTTGCTGATGAACAGGCACGTAAAATCGATGCAAAACTGAGCTGTCTTTCCACCCACCCTTAGAGAACAAGATGAGTTAATTTTCATTTGGATTATTGGGTGCCACGGTTCACCCCTTACCTAGAAAGCCGGGGACTTTCATGTGCCCTGGCATGATTAGCAGGGAACAAATTTGAAGCTCCAATATTGTTTCTAATGACAGCTACAGCAGAGCGTATAAATTGCATGTCAATGAAGCCAGCCCAGCTTGCAAATCATGGATACATCTCCTTCAGGCACTCCTTTGACCTAATCATGAGGTCCTGCTCTGATTTCCTAGCTTCTACCTGCCTTCTCCTGGCCCCTAGCCCCTGCTCCCACCCCTGACATTATTTCCAGATCCTGTCCTCTCCAGTCAGCTCCTCCAGGACTCACAGGAGTCTTCAGAGTTATAGCCTTTATCATATTAGTCTCTTGTTTAAAAGCTATAGTGTATATCTTCATGACTACCATGTGCCCTCTACAGTGACTTAGTTGTACATCCACAGGGCTTTTTGCACAGCCTTTCCTCTTCCAGCATTACGCCCGATGCAGTGTCTGTGACACAATGCTCTAACTATGTGCTCAGGCGCTTATCTCTCCCAGGAGACAATGAGGCAAGGACAAGTATAACATTTCCCCCCACCCACCCAGACACTGGCTAACATACCACCAGGTCCGTCAGAGGTGCTAATAAGTAGTTTTTGAATCAAAGTGAAGACTAGTCTCTATTTTAAAAACATCCTTAATTCTTATATGTCTAGTTACCTAATAAGAATTGGTTTCTAGTAGGACGTCACTGCCCTGTTGAGTTCATTTTAGGAATACTTCCAAATTTTACACATGAACAAATTCGTGCAGTGTGTTAAATTTTATACGACTTCCCTTTTTTTTTTTTTTTTTTTTTTCTGAAAATGTTGCAAGTTCAGGAGGAGTGGCTGTCTTGGTAGTCCGCCTGCTCAGGGCTTCTTCACTCTGGCTGGCTGCACCTTCGTTCATACTCACCCTGGAGAAATCTCTGATTTGGAATGGGCAGGTGGGATTGCCAGTTATTGGCTATTATGTCTCAAACAATATGGGGCAGCTCTCTCCTGGAGGCATTTGTTATTCCCACTTGAAAAACTTCACCCAGAACCATTTTCAAGGTCATCTCACTTCACGGGATTTAAATGCCAAGTATGTGTCTCATTTTACATTCTGATTAACAGTGGGGCAGCAAGGACTATGCATTCAAGACTTTGATCTTTAGATGGGAGAACCCGACTATTTACATAAGCTTGCTCTCCAGAAAAGCATTGGATTTTGGCTACTTTGAAATTAGGTTGAAGTGTATTTCTGGAGATTCAGAATTGATCTCTCTCTCTCTCTCTCTCTCTCTCTCTCTCTCTCTCTCTCT